>MU228360.1:18835-29314 GCA_018584345.1 Thuja plicata | reverse complement strand
GATGATCCTCTTGGTCCTGAGACCCAGGTATATAAAGTTTTATTTTCTCATTTTCAGGAGTTTTAGTGAACAATTAATTGTAGATGTGTGTATTTATGTTTGTTCAATGTATAATATTTTGCAGGCATAGTTAGGAGAGCACATTATCTCTAGTGTGGGCTTGGAGCATATTCATATGACACCTACTAGTGGCCATGTAAGTTTTAAATAATAAATTAAATGTATGTACAAAGGTTTAAGCATGCATGTGTACACTTGTACTTTACATAATATATTACTAAATTTGATGCTTCACAGTCAGAGGATGCTCATGACACTCAGGCAGAGCACATTATCTCTAGTGTGGGATCGGAGGACCTTCTTAGGAGAGATTTGGCAGATGTGACACCTACTAGTGGCCAGGTAAGTTTTAAACATATGTAAACTTTTTAACGTGCATTTATAACATGTTCAAGAGTATTTTATATTAATATTAAATTATATATACATGCATTTATATTTGCAGGAATCAGGTGCTGCTTCACAACCAGAGGATGGTCGTGGCAGTCGGTCAGAGGGTCACTCTGTTCGCATGCGCCTGGATGACTCCCTAGTTTAGGACATGTTTGATATTTTCAGTTTAGGATTCGAGACATATAGATTTTATGGTTTCATTGGATTTGATATTGGATTAGATGGTTTCATTGGATTTGATATTTTCATTTTATGATTCGAGACATATATTTATTGTCTGATTAGCTAATTTGATTAGATGGTTTCATTTGATTAGATGTTATGATTTGATTAGATGATATGATTTGATTATCTATGATATAATGGTTTCATTTGATTAGATATTATGATTAGATGGTAAATAATTTGATTAGATATTATGATTTGATTAGATGGTTTAATTTGATTAGATGTTATGATTTGATATAATGGTTTCATTTGATTAGATGGTTTAATTTGATTAGGTGTTATGATTTGATATATAATGTTTTCATTTGATTAGATGGTTTGATCTAACAAATGTCATTACATGCACATATATTTAAAAGCATGTACATAATCTATACAAATCATTGAACAATCAAAGCATATATAAGTAATTTATAATTTTGTCATTAATAATCTAACAAGGTAAAGCATTCACATTTCTTTGATTCTCATGTAGCACTAAATCACCCACTGAAAATGATCATTCAATTACCTTATGATTATATTTCTTCTGAAGAGATTTATGATAAGCCTTTATATGTTTCAAAGCATTTATTCGTTGTTCATCCAACATTACTAATTCTTGTAATAGTTGTTCTCGAAGTGTATCTTTGTCAATCATCCCACGAAATGAAAAATGTAAAGAAGGTATTTCCAACTCCAAATGCATAATAGCATCAGAACCATAGACAAGATTATAAGGAGAAGTACCTATGGCAGTACGAACACTAGTTCTATAAGCCCATAAAGCATAGGTAAGTTGGGTATGCCAATCTTTTGCATGCTTATTAACTATTTTCCTCAGAATTTGTTCAATTACTTTATTTGATGCTTCAGCTTGACCATTAGATTGAGGATAATAAAGAGTCAAAAATCTATGTTGAATTCGATATTTCTCCAAGAATTTTGTGACTTTTTTTTTCTTTAAAGAGGTACCATTATTCGAAACTATCGTCGAAGGAATACCAAATTGTGTTATAATATTGTTAACAATGAAATAAAAAATAACATCTATTGTAGTTGAATGGAGAAGGATAGCTTCCACCCACTTTGTAAAGTAATCCGTAGCCATTAGGATGTATGTATGTCCTTGAGAAGAAGCTGATGAGATTTTTTGAGTAAGATCAAAACCCCAGATAATAAAAATCCATGGAGCAACTTGGTTACAAAGCTCACGAGTAGGAGCGTGAATAAAATTACTATGTTGCTGACATTGAGGACACTTCTTAAGAAACATGAAAGAATATTTTCCATTTTTTTCCAATAATATCCCATTCTAAGAAGTTTATTGACTAAATATTTTCCACCAAAATGTCCTCAACAAGAACTATAATGAGCTTCTGCCAAAGATATTGGAATTTGGATTCTACCAAGACATCTTAATAGCAAACCATCATAAGAGAATTTGTAAATCTTATCTCCTAAAATGATATAATGTGTTGCAAGATTCCTAATATGATTACACATGCTCCTTGTTGCCGATTAAGGAAAATCACCATCTTTCAAAAAATGAAAGATATGAGAATACCATTCATCCAAATGCAAATTGAAACAATTAGAGGCAACCTTATTGAAAAGGTCAAGGTTTTTAAGAGTATTTATAGTAAATTGAAATTCTTCAACATTATTCTCAAGACAAACCAAAGAAATTGTGCTTGCCATGGCGCCCACATGTCGATTATCTTTCCTAGGTAAATTTTGAATCGTATAAGAAGATAATTGTGAAAGAACACCAAGATCCAAATCTCTATATTGTCTCATTTTATCATTCTTAGTTTGATAATGTCCTTTAATCTTCTCTAAAATCAATTGTGAATCTCCATAAACTTCCAAGTTTTTAATGTTAAGAGATGAAGTTGCTCGTAAGACAACTATAAGAGCTTCATACTCTGTAATATTGTTAGTACAAGGAAAAGTCAATTTATATGACATAGGGATCAGTTTTTTCATAGGAGGGATCAAGATAATGCCAACACTAGAACCTGTCTTACATCTATATTTGTCAAAATATAATTCCTAAACACCATCCCGTTTAATAGCTAGAATTTTTTCATCGGGTAATTATATTGAAGTAAAGCATGTATCGCAATGAGGACAAGGAGCTTTAGCCAAAAAATTGGTTAAATCTTATCCTTTAATTGAATTTTGAGAAATAAAATTAAGATAAAATTCCATAAGTAACATCACCCACTTTGAAAGACGGCCAGAGAGATCAATTTTTTAGAAAAGATGTTTCAAAGGATCAAATTTAACAATCACATTGACTTCAACATTTTATAGATAATACCTGAGTTTCTGACAAGCATAAATTAAAGCTAAGCATTATTTTTCCAAATCAGTATATCTTGTTTCATAATCAAGTAAAGTCTAACTAATGTAGTACATAGGTCTTTCCTTACCTTCACTATCATGCTGAGCCAACAACGCACTCACTGTATTCAGAGTGGTTGAAGTATACAGATAAAAGGGTTTACCAAATTGAGGAGGTTGCAAAATAGGAGGATTGGTGAGATACTCCTTCAATTTCTCAAAGGATTTTTTACATTCTTCATTCCAAGAGAAAGTGGTATCCTTTCTATGCAAGGAAGTAAAAGGAATAGTTCTATCCGCTAAGTTGGAAACAAAGTGACGAATAGATTGAATTTTTCCTTGTAAACTTCATAACTGAGAAATGTTCTTAGGAGGAGGCATATTAACAATAGCATCAATATTTTCATTATCTACCTCTATCCCTCGCTTAGAGATTATAAACCCCAATAATTTACCGGAATCAACTCCAAAGGAACATTTCTTAGGATTCAATCTCATATTGTAACATCTAATCCTTTCAAATATTTGTTGTAAAATACTAACAAGATCTCCTCTTTGTATAGATTTTTCCAAGCTATTATCCACATAATCCTCAAGAATCTTATGAATGTAATCATGAAAAATCAAAGTCATGGCTCGTTGATAAGTTGCTCCCACATTTCTTAATCCAAAAGGCATCATGACCCAACAAAATGTTCCCCAAGGTGTTATAAATGTGGTCTTAAGTTGATCTTCAATAGGAATAAATATTTGTTTATAGCCCAAAAATCCATCCATGAAAGATAATAGAGCATGACCTACTGTTGAATCCATAATCATATCAATATCAGGTAACGGGAAATCATCTTTTAAGGATGCCTTATTTAAATCTCGTAAGTAAGTACACATTATTATCTTATTTTCTCCTTTTGAAATGGCTAGAATGTTTGAAATCCAATCTGAGTAATCAATAGAGCGGATGAATCCAGCATCCAGTAATTTTTCAATTTTAGCCTTAACTTATAAGGCAATTCCTCGATTCATCTTTCAGATTTTCTTCTTCACAGGTTTAGCATTTGGTTTGAGAACAATATTGTGAGTAACAATCTTAGGATCTATACCCGGCATATCTGAATATTTCCAAGGAAAATATCCTTAAATTCAAGTAAAAGGGAAACCAACTGATCACATTCATATTTATTCAAACACTTCCCAATTTTTATCATTTTCTCATAGTCATTTGTATCCACTTGAACCTCAATAGTCTCAGTTATGAGAAAATTAATTTGTATTAGATAATCCATTTGTAATGGAAAAATATCTTGTTCATCATGTTCTCCAAAATAAGCTTCTATATTTAGACAATAGGGCTTCCTTCTTTTATGATGAAACATAGGTAGATCCTTATAAGATCCTAAAAATCTGCTGAGGCTTCATCTTCGGGAAAAACATCCAAGATAGGTTTTTGATCCATGTCGAGGAGAAGTAGGTTAACCAACTTCAAATGTCCACCATAGATATGACTAACATTGAGAGGAAAAGTGGATGGTTGTTCGTAAGGATTGAACCCCAATCCATATGTATAATCATAAAACTTTTTGTCCAAAGGTACTTATATACCTTGCTCATATTTACCACATCCTTTCCCATTAAATCTCAATTTCTTGAGCAGATGATAATTGGAACCATATCTATCGGCCATATTAGATTGAATCAAAGGAGCCGCATATGTCATAATGTCATAGCAACCAGGTTTTATTGTTTTAATATTTTTGTCAATTGAGGCAAAAACAATGTTACTTTTGAATTCCACAAAAAGTGGCGAAGGAGTAAAAACTTGTTTTTCAAACCCACTTTGTTGTTTTAGGAATTCCAAATCAGAAACTTTATATTCTCCAATAAAAGAAGAATTAAATTCTAATGTTCCACAATCATCCCTAGTCAAAGAAGAAGATGGAGCTTTAGTTGGTTTAATCTTAGGTGGTCTTTCAGTTTCTTTACTTGGTTGGAGAGGTAAATAAATTTTAGCATATTCCACATTTAAGCAAGGATTCAACGCATCATCCGCATGTAGTGTATACATCTAATTGTTATAAATGATTCTAACCTTGTAATGAAGAGTACAAGGAACTACATGTATCGTATGTAACCAAGGTCTACCTAAACGAAATTTATAATTTAGAGGTCCATGCATAACATGAATAGGTGTATTGAAAATAACCGGACCAAGCTTAACAGGTAGCATAATAATGCCCAAAGTTCTCTTTGCAATATTATCAAATCCATGAATAGGGACATTATCAGGTTGAATAGTTATAAGATCAGCCTTAATTTCCTTAAGCATATCCATGCTACAAACATTAAGCCCAGATCCATTATAAATTAATGTTCTACGAATGATACTATGATTAATAGAAACAAAAACCATAATAGCGTCATATTGATTCTTCACCTCAATAGAAGGTAAATCATCATCGATAAACACAATAGAAGGTACAAAAGGAATAGTATGCATGCACTCCAAAAATTAATTAATATTCTCTTGGTTGGGAGGCGAAGAAGGAAGGGTACATAAAGCCTTTTGGAATGCCTCATAATATGTCAAGGAAGTTTGAAGAAATTCCCTTAAAGATATCTTAGCGGGAGTAGCACGTAATTGTTCAACTAAGTCATACTCCTTAAAGGAAGATGGAAACCTAGGTGCTTGAGGGAGCATAGGTTGAGAAGGAGGTAAAGAAAATGGAACAGTAGGCTAAGGGTTATTCCGTGAGCAATAAGCATGTGAAATAGAACGTGTTATCAAAGAAATCCAAAGGATGTCTAGGTTTACCCTTAATTTTTATTCAAGGACATCCTTTTACCATCAACAAAGGTTTAGGATATAACATTCTAGGTGCGTAAATGTTGCAAATAGAGGAACATGAAGGTAACCATGCACACACCCTATGGTAAAGATGAATTGAAGAGGTTGTAGAGGAGGATGACATAGGAATAGGATCAATGGAGATCTTATTTGAACAAATTTCATCCTCACTTCTGTGTATCTCATTAGGGGATCTATCCTCTTTTGCAATAAAAGCCTCTTCAAAGTATTCAAAAGAGAAATCATAGATGTTGAACACAAAGTAACACTACAAGAATGAAAAATGTAAATTTATTTTTAAAGAACTTTTATGATTTATTATTATTATTTTTGAAATATAAATGCAAGAGCATAAAAGAAATCTACTTTTATATACATGTAGGATCTAACATAAAATGCAAATCTAACACCAAAAAGAAAGAGTTGTCATAAATAAGGTCACCAAAATGTAAAGTGGGAAATATGGATAGGGTTTAGAACAATGGGGGTTTGCACATAAAAGAGACCCTATGCCTCTATTAACCACATACATGAAATTATAATGGTAAGGAATATAAATCATGAAAGTTTTTCAAAGAATAATGAAATCAGATAGATTGAACTACATACCTCATAACATAGAAGACCTGGAAATACCTATTTTCTGGTGTCTGTATTGAGTTTCTGGAAATTTTGCAAACGGATCTGGAAGGGAAACATAGAGATGGAGAAAACCCATAAATTTTCTATTTTCAGAGCCAGTTCGACCTTGACCCAAATACTGGGGTGCAATTATGTCCCTTTATGTCAACCTTGACCTGCACTACTCTACTGGAAATTCTATTCATGGATCCTGAAAGTTTTCCAAAAAGTGTATCCAAATCAGCTCTTAAACTCCTGAAACAATGATTGTAGATATCTGAAAATGGTGTTTTGGGGTGGCTTTATAGGGTTTCTCCTTACTTAAACCCCCATTTTGGTAATTTCCACCTCAACGAATAATCAAATGTAACAAAATATGTGTCTGTGTTGCTCGTAGGAAGAGCTTTGAATGTGCAATGCCAAGATTTAATCCTATGGATTGAAACCCTAGCATGAATTGAAATGAGAGAGAAATGCATAGATTTGAATATGATCATGAAGAATCTATACCAATCCCCCAAGGCTAAAGTACTCCTACCAAACTCACAATGTGTAGTTGCTACCCCATGACTGTATCTTTTGAATGCTTGAATGTTGAAAATAGTAGATCAAAGACGAAAGAAGGATTGAAGAATTCTTTCTTGCTCCAATGAATTTCCACAATAAATTGTCCACAAAATTCTTGCTTGCATCAAGGAATCATCATATCTTGTCCTCTTATATCGTCCTCTTGCATTCTTGCGTCATCATCTCATTGTCATTGTATATCCTCATGTCATATCAAATGAAGGTAAAAGAGAGTGATTATATAAATATTTCAAGGTAAGCCTCCTAGGGAAATGTGAGGGCCCATAATTCAAATTTCACCTTGAATTATGGTCCAATCACAATAACCAACTAAGGAGGAAATTCATTAATTAAATTTTGAATAAAAACCCTTCTGCATTCAGATTCGGGGGTCAATTTTGAATTTAGGACCCCGCTGTGATCCAAACATGGAAGCACAAACCAAAAACCAACAAAGGTCAAGGTCAGACTCAACCCTGACCTAGGTCAAGATCAACCTCAACCTTGACCTGAGGTTTCAGGCTAGTCAACTTAGAATGCCAGTGAAGTTTCTAGGTCAGTCAGAGACCTAGGATGATGGGAAAACATAACAGAGTCTAGAAAAGGGCATAGGGGCATGGAACATATGTGATAAAGGCTAGGAGGACCTATATATATGTCCTACCTATAAAATAGAGCCACAAAGAAGGAAAACAAGGAGAATCCTCAGGATCCTAACCCTAATTTACCCTAGAAATGATGAAATTACCAAGTTCAGATGCATCCTAAATGCAAATCTATCATGTAAATGTAGTAAATGAGGGTGCTAAATATACCATGAAGGAATTGCTTCCATTTTAAGATGATGTAGCTATCTAACCATGTAATTTATTTTGAATGTGCATTTTGTTAAGCTTTTCATCTCTAATTTCTTTTCTAAGTATGTCCGATTTTTTGTCAAAAACCAACGTGTATTCATTTGGGCTTAGATTTTGGCTCATTCATTAAATTTTTAAAAAAGTTAAATTTTTAGAAACTAGACTCCATTCTACACACTTTAAAAAAAAAAAAGTTTTGATTTTCAATTAGTTTTCAATGATTTCTAGGGGGAGCACACAAAAATTTCACGTTTTCAAGATGTGTCCACTTCAGAAAATGGCAAAAAATCACACTTTCATCAACAAATTAGTAGAAAAATCAGGGATAAACTAGGTGGTGTTACATAATTTTTCACTAGAACGATTAATTTTTTTTATAAAAAAAGTTAACATTTTAGGGGTAGCACAACATACGCTATGTTATGGTTTTTCACAAAAAATAGGACCACTTTTTATGCTCCCCCTTTTTGAGGACCTTAATCTCCACCATTTCTTTAATAAATTAATAGTTTAGAAACTAGATTCGGAGTAGAACAACTCTTGGTTTTTTCACATTTTAAAATTTTGAGTGTAACTATCCTCAATTTCTTGTTGAAGTTTAGAGTTTTCTAATTTCATAAAAAAGTGGCATCTTATACCCACTTTTTGGTCCCCCATCTTTGTGCACTTACCCATCTTTACATTTTAAAAAATAATTGTTAAGTGCATATTTGATCTCATGTTCTTATGGTTCCTTTCCCGGGCATGACAGAGAAAGCATCATGAGTGAAATTCTTTAGCTCTGAGCATTAAGGAGAATTAATTTAAAAAAAATCTTAATGCAATGGATATTTCATGGTTGATATTATTTAATGACATCATGTTGCTACATCAATACTTGAGGGTCCTATACGAGAGTATTTCATTCATCAGCAATATAAATCTTAAGGTTTAAGCATGTTAATTAAGCATTTTACTTTAGATTCAACCTTTTCTCTCTAACAGTAAGATCTCTTTCTAATTATCACTATTACAGGGGAGGTCAATTCATACTTCATATTTGACCAACCCACTCCCCTATAAATCCCAACACCATTTTCCTTCTTCTTCTGTGTAGTAATTTAAATTATAAAGAGCAATTATTGATTCTAAAAGAGAAGATCGAGACAAAGAGATTCATAATTTAAAGGGGAAAGAAAAATTGGAATTTTTGGCTTAGCCACATCGTTTGACACTTTTTTGATGAAAATTGAAGGAGACGATTATAGAGAATCCATAATTTGGAATTAATTTTTGATAGATCTACATTGAATACCTTTAGGATTAGGTCACATAGCCATATATTCCTATATTTTCATGCCCAGATTTTGATGACAAGTTTATTTTTTATTCTCATTTCTAGATTTGTATTTAGATTTAAAATATATAATATGTACCTTACTATTTATGATGCCTATTGTCAAATTTACATCATTTAACCTATTTTTAATATCTTCAATACCAAATCATATTTAATTAATCAAATTTCAACTAGAGAATAACAAAAGCATTGTCTGCACCTCTCACAAATAGGTTTAAAGTTGGGTTTATTAGTCATTATTTAATGTAGGTTGATGTGAATCCACGTGATTCCTAGTTTAGACTAGTAAACCACTTTCTACAACATCATAATAATGTAAGAATAACATTATCTTAAGATTATGGTGGTACATATTGTAGGAAACTATTTGAGCTCCATTTCCAAAGATTTGTTTTTTGAAATAAATCACAATTTTAGATAACTGTTTTTTATTTAGTTTTACTTTACAAAGTCCCATTCATGCTTAATGGGGTAGCGGATTAAGAAAACTTAGCCTTGGAGGAAACTTTATTTTAAAGTGCATTTGATTTGAAGTTGTATTAGGATGAGGGATCTCGGAAGAAGGCTCAATGCTTTACCTATGTAATTAACATCACCTAAATGCAATGAGTGCTAAGTGTATGTCACTACTTTTGAAACATGGGTCAATGAGTTTTAATACAAAACTGGGTGTGTGCACCAAGTTGTGGACCAAAAAAATGGACACGCTTTTAAAAAAATTTCAAATTTTCAATAACCTGGTCTAGTTATTGAAAATTTGAAATCATTCTAGACTTGGTAAAACCAATCCTACAATATATTATAAAAAATTGTGTACGCCTCAAAACCCGATCGGGTTATGAGGAATTTCTCATAAGCCGATCAAGTTATGAGACTCATTTATCTTCTAATAACCCGATTGGGTTATGAGATATTTCTTATAACCCGATTGGGTTATGAGAAACATATCAAAAAAAGAATAGCCTATGGCTTAGGACATTTTTTAATGACTAAACCGTGGGGCAGAAGTGTGGAGGAGGGTAAACAACAACAAAAATCGATCACGCTTTGAAGAAAACATGATTTAATCAAGATTTTCAACCAATGGCACCCCATAACAAAGGTAAGTTTGTTTTTATTGTTTTTGTTATTTTTTTGCAATTGTAATCAAATTAGGTTATTTTATTGATTTTTTGTTTTCTTTTATTAATTTCATTCCAGATTCATCAAACAACCCAAAAAGATGAAAATGAAATGAAAGACCA
>MU228359.1:7400745-7416560 GCA_018584345.1 Thuja plicata | reverse complement strand
CAAAAACCCCATATGAATAAAATATTACAATGTCAATTAGACATTATGTATTAAAATTAAAAATATAATAATGTCAAGTGCCATCAATCAGCCATCACTAGTCAATCATCACACAGGTCTTAAAAAATTTCATCATCACCATCCATATTAGACATGCCCTATCCATCTATGCTGTTCTATATAAAAGGGCACTTAACATTTTGATTTTTTAGCTTCTACACACTTTAATAATTTAAATAGGATTCGATAGTCTTTTTCATTGTGTAATAGGCTTTGGTAAGCTTAATCGATACAAAAACAAAAAAAATAGGATTCGATAGTCTTTTTCATTTAAATTTGTGGCTTTGGTAAGCTTAATCAGATAATATAAATATTTTTTCTGTTTTACTTTGTAACTGTCGCAATTGCGACGTCAACCCCTGAATTGCGACGGAGATGCTGTAGCGGCGACGCTAAAAGCCCGTCGCAATTGCATTGGGATCCATCGCAGTTGCAACGTCACCCAAGGGGATTGTGATGGGGTTGCTGTAGCGGCGACACCAAAACCCCGTCGCAATTGCATTGGGATCTGTCGCAATTGCGACGTATTCCACAAGAATTATGGCCGGATGATGCCAGAATAAAGTGGTAGTATAGCGACAGATATCTGTCGTAATTATGACGGGTTATGACAGACGTCGTAATTTGCAACTAAAAATGAGCGACGTCTACTACTGTCACACTGGCGACACATTGGTGTCGTAATTGCAACACATAGCCATCGCAAAACAATGCCAAATGTATTAGTGTGTCAAAGAAAATGAAGATTCAAGAAAAATATGGGTTGAAGTTAATAAGGACAAAGATGTTGACAAAGTAGTTGATGCATCCTCAGTGGATGCACCCTTTACTTCTGCTTGAATAGACATTCTTGGTCTTAGGGGGAGCTATTCTAGCTTAGAACCCCTACACAGTTGGTGTACTCACTTCAGAGTATGCACTTTTGGATTCATGGTTAAAATCTTAGATTACAGCTATATGCATTCACGCATTATCTAAATTACATCAGGATCAAAGTTTGAAAATCTCTATGCATGGTTGCAAGCATTAAATGTGGTAGATCATATGAAAAGAAGTTCATAGTTGATCATTTTCACATTTACATTTGAGAGCATAGAAATTGAAGAGCATTGGAGCACTAAGACATCTAAGCATGAAGGCATAATAGTTTGGCAGTTGGAATGAATGAATAATCACTTTGAAATGGAGCCCTAGCCGTCATGCCATTTCAGAATTTTATGGAAACCCTACATAAGAAAACACCAAGTAAGTATGGTGACCCCAGTTGTGTTTGATGTAGTAGAGAGGAAGAGGTTCATATTTAAGAAGCATCCATTCAAATCCATACTGGATGATGTGGAAGGGGCTTTCTCTAAAACCCCGCTTGGCATTGTTCACGTGGAAGATATCCGCATGTACATTTACTGTAAAAATGAATCATTAGGAGATGATAATATAGCTTCTCATATGGCATCAATGTTAAATAAGGATTTCACATTCAAGGATGAGTTCACGCACTTACAAGATAACCCTATTGCTGAGTATTCGAATGTGCATGAGTTTGAAGAACCAGAATGGGTAAAGATTCTATTAAGCAAGATACATGATGGTCTTTTCTGGATTGGAGATGTCCTAGTTTGAATTACTACAAAACTAATCCATTAATTAACTAGACTTCTAATGATTGGACCAGTATTTCCCACTGGTAAGGATGTAAAGAAACAAATTGAGAAAGTTTGTTTGTGTAGGAGTGATAGGCATGGAATGATAGTTGACCCTATCAAGGAAGATGACATTAAACTCATGACAATGATACTTGGATACAAGTTTCAGCAAGCAAGCAGGTTGAATAGTGTCTCTGTAGCAACAGTCCTTGCAGCTATCAAAATAGTAAAGGATAACACCCAATACAACCTATGTGAGATCTTGCGTGATCAGCTGATTGAAAATATCATAATCATCAAACATGACAGGAACAAAACATTCAGGTTTGGATCTCTAATCATCTATTTGTATCACCATTTAGTTGGAAAGGTTGAATACCTTTATCTAGACAAAGGCAAACCTATAATGACTCAGATATCTCTTAAGGCCATAGTAGATAGCAGTGCAAGAGATACAATGGATATGGATATAAAGATATTCAGGGTCGAAATGCAGAGAAGGTTCAGACTATCTGAGAAGATAGTTGATAAATACAGGGATACAATATGCTTTATGGTAGGGATAGATTGCACATGCATGGAGGCTGTTGAGCCTAGAACTAAGTGGATTCATCCACTAGGGTATGAAGTGGAAGACCATGTGTTAGAAGGATATGCTCAAGTCCTATTATTAGCACCTAAAGACCCTAAGGAACCTAGATGGGGCACTTACAGAGAAAAGACTGACGAAGTGGATATTGAACTAAAACTTGCTGTTAACAAAAGGAAAGCATCTAGAATAACATCCAACATTTTGAAAAAGCATGGAGTCACACAAGAAGACCTGGATAAGGAAAAAGAAGCCAAAATTGCACAATTTAAAATTGAGAAAACTGTTGAAACTCAGAAGAAGAAGCAAAAGAAAAATGAGGGGACTACCACTGCGCCTACTACCACCATTGATTTAGATACATCTCCACCTTTTGTACCTAGAAAGAAACCTAGAGGAAGGAAGCAAGCACCCAAAAATCACTCATCCTCAAGGAATACTCAGAGAAAAGCTAAGAATGTTCAAGCTCCACCTGAGGTAGGATTTAGACCCAGTCTAAATATTTTGAGAAACAAGATTGTTAATGAAGGGAGATTAGATACATTATCAAAAGTCTATGAAAAGTATCAAGAGATAGATAAGACTGAGATACATTCTATGATCATATCTCATATGATAAAGTTGAAGAAGTCTATTCTTGAACTCAAAACAGTGATACCAGATAAGCTATGGAACATACTGGAGATAATGAAAAGACATGCAATTGAGGAAGACATGAAGATTAGAGAAGAAACTTTGGATACTCTTCTTCCTATTTTTTCACATGATGAGAAGGCTATTCTGTTGGATCTAGTGAAGCCTCGTCTCCAAAATAAAAAAAGAACTCTTCAGATTATGAACAAGGAGTATGAAAAGATTGGTAAGGAGACTGAAAAGGCATTTGCACAAGTCTTTATGGATAGACACATGTATCCACCTATGGTGCCTACAGAAAAAGTTACTCTAGATCCTCCCAAACAGGCCACAGAACTAGTAATTCAAATTGCGCCTATTATAGGTCCACAGGTTTCAGCGCCCATAATAACAATAACCTCTGAGACAGCTAAAGATATAGAGGACACTATAGTAATTGATGATGTAAAGATATCTATGACAGCTACTGATAAAGATATGGATAAATTTGATGAAGCATTTGTAAACACTGATGACACATCTCTACAACAGAATGAAGTTCCTTCCATTGATCCAATAGATTTGGATAAGGAGAAAGATACTCAAGGTAATGAGACACTAGTGAAGGAAATCCCTGTCAAAAGTGAGTGTGTAGATACAAGTCAAAATACTATTTTCTCACCATCCACTCAACCATCCACCTCATTGTTGTCAAGGTTAACTCCTGACTCAGCAAGTTTAGATGCATGGGGAGAAGAAGACCTTATCAAGATCAGCGTCCTTGCCATGGCAAAGTAAAAAGAGAAACAAGTGATGAGGAAACCTCACTTCTTAGAAACAATGAACATTTTGAATGACTTAGTGCCTACTGATCAGAAAGTGGCCAAAGTATAATCAGTTGAAGATGTGGACAATATTTTATCAAACTTCAAGTCACATTTCACTAGCTTAGTAGAATATGCTACTAAGATTGTAGAAGATGAATATAAGAAGGAGAGACTACATGAATTGGTAAATAACTTTACCTTAGATCTGAATTCCTTAAAAATTGGGCAGGCTATATTGAAGGAATTGACAGATAAAGGGAAGACAGTTATTGCAAATTGTATGGATAGAGTAAAGCTCACCTCTGAGCACACCAAAAAGATTGAAGAGGTAGAAGAAATGGTGGATAGAATAAGGAAATTAGTTAAAAACTCCACGCAAGACATGCACATCTGCAATAATGTCTACCAAGGGCAGTTAGACAAAATTGAAAAAGCAAAGTTAGAAATCAACAAGATAAGGGTAAGACAAACACAGTTGAGGAATGCACTTGTGCCATCTCTAGCAGTTCTCAATGAGAACATCAAATAGATTGATAACACCATACAAACATATGATCAAGGTCCTTGCATGGATCTGATGAAAATGGAAAAGTTGACATATGCTTTATGTGTGCATCTTCAGACTGTTGATGCAATGAAAGTCTTTTGGCAGAAAGAGATTCAATCTCTTCAAGTTGTGTACCCAGAAGTCTACATGGAGCAAGTATGTTGAAGAATTATAGTTTTTTCATACCTTTTTCATTAATTTCAAAGGGGGAGTAGTATAGAATGTGTATATACGGAGAAGTATAGATTTATATAGCATAAAGTATTATGATATATAGTCATTTTTGTATGAAGTCATTTTGAGTAACTTAGCCACATTCCTTTGTTTCCATAAATCACAAAGGGGGAGATTATTGGAAAGTTGACTTCTTGAGGAAGCATGACCTATTTTGTGTTGTCAATCATGGAAACAAAGTCATACTAAGTTTCTGTCAAAGATAACTTAGAAGATAAAATGACTAAGTATAGAAAATAGGACAGACAAAGAGATACAGAGATCAGCACATTAGCGCACATGTTAGAGATCACACCAGAGCATGTGTGCTTAGGTATATACTCTATGGTGTATATACATGCTAGATCCAAATGCACAGAGTATGGAACATCAGTACGAAAAAGTTACAGACAGATTAGTAGACCCGTAGTCCAGGAAACAAAGCATGGAAGCCGACTACAATTTTGATCAGCGCGTATGATTTTATAATGTAATGGATAAGCACCTTTAGTTATAAGATTGTATTAATTTAATTAATGTTGTAGTAAACACTCTTAGGTTGACTTGTTCAGAAGCGTTGTATATTTTTTTTTAGGGCCGACTAGTTATTTGTTTTGGGTCGCGCCTATTCGGATTTGAAGATATAAGTATGTAATGTAAAGATATGTTATAAGCATTGATTATGATGTAAGAAGAAGTTATAGATGATTAGTATAATGAAGTTAGAAGATGATATAGCTCTTTAAAGGAGTACGAGCATCCACGCATACACAGAACTGATCAGACAACAGTGTCATTATAGCAGTTCATTTTTGATATAGTGCATATCAACATTCAGAGGGTTGTAGCCTTCATCTTATTGGGCAATGAGCCTAGGAAGTGAGCCATATACCTTTAACAGGGTTTTTTAAAAGACTCCTAATAGGGTCAGACTTTTAACCAGGTCATTGTACTCAATTTGTAAAGATTGCTTCTAACAGGGCAAAGGAACTTTAACAGGTTCATTATACCTAGTACAATATTTTGTGGGTACTAATCTCCAATGAAGTTTTCCTCTGATCAAGGTTCTCCGTAATCATATCATGTGTTATGTGTTCTTGTGTTATTTTTCTTTGGATGCACATTTGATATATGTTTAATTGGCTGAAATATAATTAATAGATAAACACTGATTCACCCCCCCTCTCAGTGTTTCTAATAGAAGATTCCCATATATAGATATGGAAATTATAAATACTTACATATACTTAATTATTTATATATATCTAAGTGTATCGAGATGCATCAGATTCACTGGCTTGTAGAGTGATTTTGAGTGAATATTAGAGCTCCTATGTTATACGAAAATGTCTTCCATCCCCAAAATTACCCATTCAATCAATTTGATATATAAATTTGATGTTATACATTGATTTCGTTAGAAAGTCTAAAAACAAGGTATGAAACCCTTCAAGAACAATCACTTCTAACAACATATGAACTCTTCAAGAACACTCAATCCTTGTATTGAAATGATTCTCTTCCTTGCAAGCATTATCATGACAATGTAAAACCTTTGCATTTGTATTATTGGTCACTGTTTCATATATGGGATTTGTCACATATATTCTCATTTTTACCGAGTGTGTTCAAACTATTCCTTCTATGACATCAAGGATATTTTAATATTTGATATTGGTTCAGTCTATTTGAATTTAATCCCTTATAAGGAAGCCAATTAGACAAGGAATTATACAGATGACTGAATCAGATATAACCCTTGTTGTTCAGAACTTAATATTAAAAATCAACCTTCCGACATCAAATAGATTAGGATTTTTTCTAAACAAAAGAATGCAAAGGATGAAATTCAACAAAAACTAATGGACTCACTTCTTCAATCTTGGAGAGAGAAACATGTTTCTTTTGTATTGATTGAAAAGTTTTGGTACAATTGAGATGCAGATCGGCTGCAATCATCTACCCTGTATACTATCCATTACGATATCAAAATCTCAAAAGTATATATGTTAATCTACCCTACATCAGTTTTGGTATCCCATTAAATATGAAAATTTGGGATGCATACAAGCTTCCAACCGATGTGTCCCTTCTAAACTAAAACTAAATTGAAACCGATTGCTAATAAATTACAATTAAGTAAAAACAAACTTATTCTAATATAACAGTATCATCTTCCTCATCTGTGTCTTTAATCGCTGACTCTGGAGCTTTAAGGTATTCATCTATCCACTTGGAAACCATTGCAAGATAAGGCCATTGGAATTTAGTAATGTCATCAATGTGCAACAAAAAAACTCTCCATTTCTTTCCTGTTATCAATTTGACCTCTGCTTGAAATCTATTAAACTTGGCCTCCAAAACTATGATTCTATCCAGAATAGTATTAAAATCATCAATCTTAAATTCATTTTCCTTCTCCAATCATGCCAGGATTCTCTTGGGAAGAGTTTCAAATTCATTCTTCCAATCCTGCAGATCTTTTACTTTTCCATTCTCATTAGTAACCTGAGGGGTAGTCTAGTGCTTGTCTGATACAAAGTTAGATAACTTCTGCTCTATCTTTCCGTGCTCCTTCTCAACATAACTTATGTCATTGGAAACATTTTATAGCATTAGTACTATTTATTTGATCAAAACTGGGGCATCAGGATCCCTTCTGGTAATATCATGCACTCTTTTCAATTCAAAAAGAGATAGTCTCCACTTCCTCTGAAGCTCTTTCAATACTGGATGATTCTTTTTAAAAGTTTCAACAATATGAACTAGACTATTACAACATGTATATACCTCGTCACACTTATTTATAATGTTCTTTATCCTAAATGAAAGAATGTCTTCTAAATTTCTAAAAGCACACTGCTCATGCAGATCTTTGGGCTCCTCTACCTATCTGCTCTATGGTTGAATAACCACATGTGTAGTGACCTTGGGAATTATTAGGGATGTAGCTCCCCTCGGTGTCTTCAATTGGAGAATGTCACTCTCCATCAGGGCCATCTTCAAGAACATCTCATTTATGACTTTGTTCTACTCCATCTCCCTCTATAAGGATTCCTCCAACCTATCCTGTAGATGCTTGACTTGAGCCCTATTGAACATGGCTCTGTGAACCAATTCAAAAGCATATACTGAAGGATTTGTATTGTCCACTGTGTGGACAATAGCCATTCTATCTGACCCTTTGGTCATATCAATAAGCTTGGGATTGATGTCCCCTTTGAAACTAACCCAAGTTGAAAAAGTCTTAGTTTTAGGATCAAATCCAGATCCTTCAATCTTTTCCAAAGAATCAAATTCTACAACAAATGTAGGGTCATCCTGCTTCCTGACCTGATCCAACAAGAACAATTCTCTCAGTGACAGACCTGACACAATCATTATTGGACTATTTTTCATAATGTCCCTGGCCTGTTCTACTGTGCATGTGATCTCATCTAAATGTAGATCTTCAATAATTTGTTGAATGATGGCCTCATGTTGAGACTCGTCAACACCTTCTAGGCTAGCCTTTTTCCTTTCTTCAAAATCCCTCATTTTGTACTATATTTAGAAATATTTAAATTCTTGAGTTTTAGTAAACTCATTTCCTTGTAGAAACCTAAGAGAAATAGCTTCTCTCTCATCACTCATGTCTATAATAGTGTGTTTCTCTACCATTTGTGCTTGGTAGCCATGCACATATTCTTGATAAATGGGAGGTGGAGAAGAAGGGCCTGCCTTACTATCTCCTCTTAAAGTTCTAAGAATAATTTCCACTTCAATTGGGCTATCTTCCTCATCAGAGTCATTATATCCCACAAGGGGAGAAACAAAAACTTCCTACTGTACATTTGGTGGTGAATCAGGAGGTGAATCATCTGTCAATATAAACTTTCTTCTTTTTCTAGGAGGAGGCTGTGCCTTTTCCACCTCCTTAGTAGCTTCCTGCTGCACCTCTTTTGAAGCCTCCTTAGGAATTTCTTCAAGAGCTTTCTGATGTTCTTTGTACTACTGGCTACCTCTATATAATTCCTCAAAATTCAGAATACACTTTTCAATTCTCAAAAATTCTAGTTCTTCATCATCATAAAATCTAGATTGCCCTGCAACAATCCTCTCTGTTTCCATTTTCAAAATGATTCCCCATTTCTTCAACTTTTGCATGATAGTTTCTACATCATCAAAATTTTTTATCACATCCTCATTAATCTTTATTTGATGTTTGAATTTGGCCACAATGGAGTGGATGTGTCCTTCGGGGTCATAATCTCTGCTCTTGGAACTATATGGTTTGAAATGAGTATTAATATACTGTTGAAATTTTGATAGCATGTTAGATCCAATGGTAAGTCATGCAAATTTCACACTATGTGGCATGTAAGTACCATTTTTCCTTGGAGATATGATTTTCTTCTCCAACCATAACATTTTCCACATAAATTCAAATAATCCTACTCTTTCAGAAACATGAGTAGGTAAAAGATGGGGTTGATGTCTGCACCCATAAATTCTAATCACAGTATACTTAGCGAAACATATCCAATCACCAAAATTGTAAGAATATCCTCTATCAGGTATGAACTCCTTAGGTCTGAGCATGCATTTGATTTTTTATGGCACCCTTTCCTTTTGGTATCTCATCATTCTAAAAAACCACAGTACAAAAGTATCCTAAAAAATGTTAAAACTATAATCTCTGTTGTGCTTGTCCCAAGTCCTGCACCATAGCTATACTGGAAACCTATTTCCCTGATCATCTTGTGTGGTTAATTTCAAATATTCTCTAAACTCAGCAAAATTTTGGAAGAGAATCAAATGCAGCAATAAAGAATAACAATTGAAAGAATTTGTAGTCTTCTAGTTTACTAGCCATTGATGCAAGGTCCTCTCAATTTCAGCTACAAAATCAAACTCCATGTAGCAGTTGGGGTTCTAAATTCTCATAGACATAAACGTAAAATCCAATGGGACTTTAGGTCTAGCATCCTCACCACAGAGCTTTGCCCAAGAAAATATGTATTTTTGAAGAAAATAATGAAGTTGCTAGTTGGGTGTGGCCCCTTGCTATCCACTAGCATTATCCTATTATTTTCTCATCTTTTGGTAAAGTAGGAGATTTCCCTAAAACCAGATGACTTCACATATCGCTCAAAATAAATAGAAAACTAGCCCCTATCAATTTTGGTTAGGGCTTTCTTTCTCAATCCAAATCATTCCTCTATATATCCACTCATAATTCTCAAGAGCGGGAAGCCATCCATTTTCTGGATCATTCTAATCTCAGGCTTGTAATTCTTAGCTAGGAAATTCAACAACTCAATGTCTACAAAGACATTGGGAACTATCACCTTGGCCAGGTCTAGTCTCCATGGGTTTGACCTTGTCTCCTTCTCATTTCTGTTTGAATAGAAGAACCATAATAATGACCTGCCATGTATTGGGAGTGTGGGGTCTCTGCATGCACTCCACTCATCCATGAACACATTTTTAGCCCCTGATTCTGCTGACCCTAGCAATACAGTAAGGAGGGTGGACTGCAGTGCTCTTTCTTTCACAATCTTAGCCTTCTCTAAGGCCTCTTTCTTAACGCTAGTTTCCTTCCTCTTAGACATATTTATCTCTATAAAACTAGAAATGCAGTAAGCTATAGAGTTTTGAGAAAAGATTTTAAACTTATTGGTGTGTTAATGGCAGGTTCACAATTCTCCTCGTCGCTCTTGCTCGTCCAGCTTCTTCATCTTGAGAGTGCAAATATATTTGAAAATGCTTCACAATATTTTATAACTTGCCTCATTAAATGCATATTATTTATGACATTTCTCATCATGACATCTCGAGCAAGCTTCCTTCAATATATGTCGTATCATCATTAAAGATTTTGAACATGCATTAAATATTTTCAATTTTTGCCATTTCGCTAGCCTCAAAATGTGTTCTTGAAAAATAGCAAAAATTAGCTATATCGCAACCTCCTTTAACATGTCTTGTGAAATAGAAAAAATTTTCTATCTCACAACCTTGATTTACTTCCCCCGCGAAATGGCAGAATTTTTCTATTTTGCTACCTTCATATTTTGTCTCTGTGAAATGGCGAAATGTTGTTGTTTCGCACCCTTTGATTTCTGCCTTAGCGATATAGTGAAATTTTTTTGTTTTGCACCCTTTGATTTCTGCCTTAGCGATATAGGGAAATTTTTCTATTTCACACCCTTTGATTTTTTCCTTAGCGATATAGCAAAATTTCACTGTTTTTCACCCTTTGATTTTTGCCTTAGCGATTTAGCAAAATTTCATTATTTCATAGCCTCATGAAATGTTTGCTGCAAAATTGCAAAAAAGGCCTAATTTGCTTAAAAATTTTGTTGTTTCACACCCTTTCATATCCAATTTTAATTCCCACTTTTGACCAATATTGGCGTAGAACATTTGACCTTATCCATCATGTGTCCAAAGTTTGACTACAAAAATAGCGACGAAGCAATGTGTGGATCATTTGACGAATATTGGTAGAAACTTAGACCAATTTCTGGTCAAAAAAGGGTGCCAATTTTACTAGTGGAAGAAGTTGTGTTCATATGAGGATCATAAATATACATTTTTTTTAAAGGGCATGCATGATAGATATTATTTTCTCAAAAATCTGGAGCAAAAGATTCAACAACTACAAACCTTGGTGGCAAGATTGAAATTGTTAAAAGAAGAACTAGAAACTGAAAGGTTTGTGCCTTATTATTTATTTTTCTTGGTGAACAAGATTCTATGTTGACCTTGAATAAACCAATACCATGCAATGACATTAACCTACAATAGAGAAGAGTTTTACACTAAGTTGAAGATAACAAGCCGATACCTTTCTCAACATGCATGCAAATAGGACACATTGAGTAGTTGCCTATCTCTTCTAGGAAGAAAATATTATCGGAAGAACTTAAAGTTGTCCTTATTCTAAGTTGGTATCTTAAAGGTTTAGCTAGTCACTTATGGTGCATAGTTAAAGGCATAAATGATCATATTACAAAAGTAGGAATTGATTCAATTGCTGACCATTCAAGTGGTAAAGAAGAAGGTATGAATTGAATACTATGTTTGTGCCCTTAATCTCTTCTAAGTTAGAAAATTTGAATTTTGAAATGGAAGAAAAGGATCAAGAAAGAAGAAATAATTCTAACAAAGTCGTTAAATAAATCTCAATTATGACCCAGAAGTAGAAGTTTTTGTTTTTCATGATGCTCATTTAACACCCAACCATTTTAAAAAGGCAGTGAAAGTGTAATGATTGTAGATGAAGTGAATCAATTAGATCCTTTTATAGCATGACCCAAATACTCATCATTCAAATTCCTTGAAAAAGAAGACAAGAAAGAGAAGGCACAAGAAAATGTTTTGAGTATCTATATCCTTGAGAATCCTTTCCCTGATAAATAAGTCACATAGATTCTAAAAGTCCCATTTCATCTTCTTACTAGTGAGAGCCTGACTAGTGAAAACAAAGATGAAACATTTGATAGTTTGATTTGTTTTAGAAGAGAAGAGCTTCCAACAATCATATTTGACCCCATGATTGTAGAATGCCATATTCAACTAACAATCATGTATGTATGGATTGATTCATCCTATGACTTGGAAGAGGTATGCATGGGTCATGATGTTTCTTGATGAACTATAACTGATTGAAAGTTTGAATATGTTAAGTTGATGAACATGCAAGACATTAAATCAGTTAATGTATTGTATTTCCATTGATGTCAACTTGATATAATCTATATGGTCATGTATATACTACTAAAGACTTCAAAGAACCAAATAATCAAAGGATATGCTATCAGTAATGCATATAAGTAAAGTATTCAGAAAGTGACTATATACACCAATGCAGTGCACACTGATGGACAAAGTAAAAGAGCAAAGTCACAGTGTTACCCGACAAGAAAATGCACAACATTATCGATGAGCAAAGTTAGAGTGTTTCCCGATGAGAAAAAAATAGTGTAACCTGGTGGACATAATTACAGTTTTTCCCAACAGAGAAGACAAGGACAAAGATCTCAATGATAACTGAATTCACACTGAGGGAACAGTCAGTTATCACCGATGACTAACTGAAGTATTGACTGACAGAACATAGAGTTCAGAAACAAAAAAATGCTTAGCTATTAAGAGCTAAAGATAGACTTAACTGACACTTATCATTGTTTTAATTGACAAGATAAAGCCAGAGATAAGTAATTGATTTAAAGCCGATTTGTCCATTTGGCAAGAAGATCTCAATGAGATAAAACTAGAGTTTTTCTTTAAATCTAAGTGGCGAGAATTGTGGATCACGCCAACATCAAGAAAGCCAAGAAAAGGTGAAATCATGTCTATAAAGAGACAATCTAATTCATTACGAGTTCAAGGGAAGAAAAGGAGAAAATTTAGAAGAGGAAAGATGCTAAAGAGATTCTAAAGGACAAGAAAGTCTTCATTCAGACCTGATCAACAAGCTAAGGGAAGAGTTAGATTTTGTAGACACCGACGAACAGTGAGACAACATAAAAGAGTAGAATAGTGTGGAGCAAAGGTATTGAATTAATTATATTGATCAAAGAGGTAATGCACTTACAATAGATCTGAAAATCTACAATTCATGTTGTATATGTGAACATATCACTTTACTGTTTCAGTTTAACCATTGAAGCATCAAGTCTCTTAACCAAGTAGGACTTAAAAATATTTTATAATTGAGATACATCCCAAGGAGTATTAAAAAGTTTGATCATACAAAGCAGCATTGGATATGCCCGATACCTATTGAAAGGCCAAGTGAGTGTTTGATCAAGGATGGTAGCATTAGATGCTAGATACTAAGTGACAAAATATTATTTAAAATCCTCTAACAAGGTCAAACCTAACAGTGTTTTTGTAACCTTTAACAAGGTTGGCTCTTAACCGAGCTCACTTCAGAAGAGTGAAAATTTGGGGTACCGGTCTCAGTGGATTTTCCCTTAACAAGAATTCCACGTTAAAAATCCATGTGTTGTGTGTTTATTTTTCATTACTTTACTATTTTACATTTCACATATGCAATTCTGGATTGATCGGTATATTATAGCTATTTATTGTGTTTCAGTAAATAGCAGATTGCTTATCGGTAAACACATAGAAGAAGGTTTTACAAAGAATTCTGACAAGTAGTAATTTGATATAAGTATTTCAAGGCATTCATCTTATAGGATTGAAGATAACTAGATGCATAATTTGTGGTTATAAGTTTTAAGGGTTGATTTAAGGATTAAATTTTGAGGCCACTGATTCACCGCCCCTCTCAGTTATTACTAACAATTGGTATCAGAGCTTGTGTTCTTAGGAAGGTTATCAAGACCTAAGAAAAAGATCACAAGATGAATAGATGAGATGTGCCCAAGTTGAAGAAAGACAATTTTGTTTCATGCCAGAGCAGAAAATTACTCCACTTATTAGGTATTTGAAATGATGTTACTTAATACTTAGATACTGAATATGTGTTGCCCATAGGAGCACCCATAGTTGAACAATTGAGAGAGAAGCATGAGCACAACTGCATGATGATAGAGCTTGCTTCCTCACTCTCTGATGCTGAATTTGAAGATGTCAAAACCTGCAAGACTACAAAGCAGATGTGGGACAAATTGATGCTTGTACATGGTGGTGACAAGAATGTTCTGAGAGCCAAGGCAGAAAGCCTTAGAGGAAAGTTTGATGATCTCAAAATGAAAGAAGGTGAAAACATCACACAATACAATACAAGAATCAAAGAGGTAGTCAATTCTATTCGAGGAGTTGGAGGTGTACTAGAAGAAGATACAGTGGTAAGTAAAATTCTAAGAACCTTACTACCTACTTATGCTATTAGAGTATCTTCCATACAAGAAATGAGAGCAATAGAAAATAGAAATGTTACTCTAGACATTTTGATTGGAAGACTAATTTCATTTGAGATGAATAACTTTGATAATAGTGTCTTACCAAACATAGATTCTGTATTCAAATCTTCCTTGAGAATAAGTAAATCAAGACATAAACACACTATGAGAAAATATAGTGATAGTGAAAGTGAAGAAGAAGATTGTGATGAAATTGAAGCACTTATGGCTAGAAGAATGCAAAGAGGAAAAGGTAAATACAAAGGTAAATTACCACATGTTTGTTTTAATTGTAAAGAGATTGGACACTTTGCTGCAAGATGTCCTAATAGAAGAAAAGACGACAGAAGTTATGACAGGTCACTTGAAAAGAAGTTTGACAGAGGTGATTACAGAAGCAACCGAAAATTAGAAAGAAGAGATACCCAAGACCACAAGGACAAAGGAAAGAAGGCCAGTTACCTAGCTAAATGAAAAGATGAAGATACTGACACCAAATTTGATGAAGAAATCAAGATAGTGTTTGTGGCAGTAAAAAATGATTCAGATGATGATGAACAAAGGTATGTAGAAATTGCACTATTATCTAAAGTTAGTAAAAAATATGTCTGGATCATAGATAGTGGCTGCACTCACCACATGACCGGTGACAAAAAAAAGTTTGAGACTTTTGAATACTATAATGGTGGATTAGTAAGAATGGGAAATGATACACCTTGTCCAGTTGAAGGTAGAGGAACTATAATGTTGTATAACTTGATAAAATGTGAAAATACTTATTGGGTAAAAGGATTGAATTATAATCTATTGAGTGTTTCTTAGTTGAATAATTCAGGACATAGAGTAGCATTTGAAAATAAGAAGGCAAAGATATTCAATGAATCAAGAAATCTAATTGGTACAAGTGAGAAGAAAAAAGGTAGCTTATTGTATCTAAATGATATTGACTGATGACATGTAAGTGATTGAATGTTTGAAGATGTTGAGTTGATGATCATGCAAAGAATTAAATCAGTTAATGTATTGTATTATCATTGATGTCAACTTAATGTAATCTGTATGGTCATGGATATACTGCAAAAGACTTCAAAGAACCAAGGAATCAAAAGCTATGCTATCAGTAATGAATATAAGTCAAGTATTCACAAAGTGAATGTATACACTGAGGAAGTGCACCTGATGGTCAGAGTAAAAGAGAAAAGTCACATTTTTACCTGACGAGAAAATGCACAACATTACCGACAAGCAGAGTTGCAGTGTTTCCCGATGAGAAAAACACAAAGTAACCCAATAGAAATAATTTTAGTGTTGCCTGACGGAAAAGACAAGGATGGTGGTGCAGGAGCACCTTCTACATCAACTGAGCATTAGAAGGACACAACAAGCATGTAAGGATCATCAACAAGGTCCTAATAGCACATAGGTTTTTTAGGAATAAAGAGTTGCCCGTAGAATCCAACT
>MU228359.1:7377856-7393877 GCA_018584345.1 Thuja plicata | reverse complement strand
GGGTTGCCAAAACTGACATTGGTCTGGGTTGGAGTCTTAAATATTGAAAGTTAAATGCTTAAAACCCTTCAGTCATGCTAGAAGCAATATTTGGCCTCTACAAAACAAGTATATGAAGATTGCATGGAAGAATCATGAAACCTATTGGAACATGTGTTATTGAACCCAAATGATCAGAATCCATGCCTAATTTCATTCCTCAGCAACATTTCCTCAATTTGTCACATTAAACCAAAAATTGCTCTTTTGGGTGTCCTAGGAGCAACTAGTGAATAGTTGTCTTCTTTGTGCTTGGGATCTTAGGGATTGAGACCCATCAACCTAGTGGTCTGTTTGACCTATAGGAAACTTTTCTACATCAGTGATTGATGATCATAGGGAATTTTTCTTTAACCTTGCAGTGATTGCAGGAAGAAGGTTTTTGAAGGACAAATATCTTCAATTTTGGGTGTACCATCACGCCTTCATTGCATCAGATGGAGATCCCAATGACAACTGAATTCACACCGAAAAAATAGCCAGTTATCACCAATGACTAAGTGAAGTGCTGACAGACAGAATAGAGAGTTCTAAAAATGACAAAATGATTTGCTGTCAAGAGTTGTATATAGAGTTAACTAATCCTTATCATTGTTTTAATCATCCAATTAAAGTTGGAGATAATTAATTGATTTAAAGCTACTTTGTCTAGTTATAAAGAAGATCTCTACAAGATCAGACTGGAGATTTGTTTTAAATCTATTGGCAAAGATTGTTGAACACATCAAGATCAAGAAAGCCAACAAAAGAGGAAATAATGTCTATAAGAGAAAAACCAAATTCATTACAAATTGTGGGGTGAACAAGAGAGAAGAGGGAAGATACTAAAGTAAATATGAAGGAGAAGAAAGTCTTCTTTCAGTTCTGATCAACAAGTTGATGAAAGAGCTAGATTCAGTAGACATTGACGAGCAGTGAGACAACCATCACAAAGTAGAACAAGTGTGGAGCAAAGGTATACTTGATTATACTGATCAAAAAGGTAATGGACCTACAATAGATCTGAAAATATGCAATTGAGTTGTATGTATGAATAGATCATTAGTGTTTTAGTTTAACCATTGAAGCATAGAAGTCTCTTAACCGAGTAGGACTTAAAAGTCTTTTTCAATTGAGATACATCCCAAGGAGTATCAAACAGTTTGATCATGAAAGTAGAATTGGATATGCCCGATACCTATTGACAGGCCAAGTGAGTGTTTGATCAAGGATGGTAGCATTAGATGCAAGATACTAGGTGACAAAATATCTTTTAAATCCTCTAACAAGGTCACACCTAACAGTGTGTTTGTAACTTTTAACAGGGTTGGCTCTTAACAGGGCTCACTTCAGAAGAGTGAAAATTTGGGGTACCATTCCCAGTGGTTATTCCCTTAACAGGGTTTCCACATTAAAAATTCATGTTTTATGTGTGTATGATTCATTTCTTTACTATTTTGCATCTTACATAGTTAACTCTGGATTGATCAGTATACTTTGCATATTTACTGTGTTTCGGTAAATAGATGTCTGCTTATTGGTAAACATACATAAGAAGGTTTAAGAAAGCAATCTGACAAGTAGTAAATTGTTCTCAAAGTATTTCAAGGCATTCATCTTTTAGGACAGAAGATAACTAGAGGCATAATCTATGGTTATAAGTTTAAAGGGTTGATTTAAGGATTAATTTTTGAGGCCACTGATTCACCCCCCTCTCAGTTATTACTAAAAATTAGTATCAGAGATACTACAACATATTAAGCTTCTACTGTTGACTGAGAAATAAAGTTCTACTTCTTTCTTATCCAAGAAACCAACCTGTTTCCAAGAAATACTGCTCCTCCTAAGGTGCTCTTCCTGTCATCAATACAACCTACCCAATCTGCATCTGTATACACATAAAGTTGTACATTCTCTGATTTTGGATACCATAAACCATAGGCTATAGTTCCCTTTAGATATCTGAATATCCTTTTTACTACCATTAGGTGACCCTACTTGGGTTTAGCTACAAATCTTCAAACAATTCCAACTACATTAGATATGTCAGGTCTAGATTGAGTTAGATAAATGAGTTTACCAATCATAGATTTGTACAATGTCTTATCAATTGCTGTAGAGTCATCATCTTTTGAAAGCTTTCTTCTTGTTATCATGGGAGTGCATACTGGCTTACAATCATCCATCTGAAAAGTCTTTAGTATTTCCTTCACATATTTAGACTGATTAATGAATATACCTTTATCTGTTTGCTTTACATTTAGTCCCAAAAAGTATTTTATAGGACCAATCATACTCATTTCAAATTCATTCTGCATTTCTTTTCCAAATGTTTTACTAAGCTTGTCATTACCCCCAAAGATAATGTCATCAATAAATATGGCAACTAACAATAGTCCATCAGGTGTCTCTCTTGTGAATAGGTTATAATCTGCTGCTCCTTTCTTGAATCCAATCTTGGTAAGATAACCATCAAGTCTCTCATACCAAGATCTTGGGGCTTGTTTAAGACCATAAAGTGCTTTCTTCAATCTGCATACCATGCCTATTTTATCTGAAAGATTAAATCCTTCTGGTTGTTCTATGTAGACTTCTTCATTCAAGTCACCATTTAAAAAGGCTGATTTTACATCCATTTGATAAAATTTAAAGCCTTTGAATGTTGCATATGCCAAAAAAAATTTAATGGTTTCCAGTCTACTCACAGGGGCAGATGTATCAGTGTAGTCTATTCCTTCTCTCTACACACATCCCTTGGATACCAATCTTTCTTTGTTTCTTACTATTGTTCCATCTTCATTCATCTTGTTTCTGAATACCCACTTTGTCCCAATCACATTTTTGTCACTAGGTCTAGGGACTAATTCCCATGTATCATTTTTTATTATCTGATATAATTCTTCTTTCATTGCATTCTTCCAATCAGATTCATTACATGCATCTTCAACACTTAAAGGTTCAATCTGTGAGAGAAAACATACCTCTTCATCCATTGCTAGAATTTTTGCTTTTGATCTGGTCAAAACACTACTGCTCTGATCTCCAATGATATCATTTTTAGAGTGGTATCTATATGTGAATTTTGGAGCCTTAGGTGTTTCTTCTTCTTCTGTAATCTGTGATTCTTCTCTGCTTGATTTAGGGTCATTTCATGAGACATCAATGTAATTAAACATTTCTTCAAAAATAGTATCTTTTCTACTAGGTCTGGGTTCATCCTCAATCATAGGTGCATATTCATAGTATATTTCTTGAACCATAAAAATTTCATCAATCTTAACATTTGTCCTTTCAATTATCTTCTTTAATCTCAAATTGAAACATCTATATGCTTTTCTTTTAGTAGAATAACCAAGGAAAATACCTTCATCACTTCTAGCATCAAACTTGCCAACACCATCATCTCTCTTGATGTAGCACTTTTTACCAAAGATTCTGAAATACTTTACTGTAGGTACATTGCCAAACTAAAGTTCATAGGATGTCTTATTTGTGCCTGGCCTTAATTGGGTTCTTTTGATAGTATATACTGCTGTGTTCACTACATCTCTCCAATAGGTGTGTGCAACTTTTCCTTCAATCATCATAGTACACGCTGTGTCAAGTATGATCCTGTTCCTTTTTTCTACAATCCCATTCTACGGAGGGGTTCTAGGTGCACTCAACTATCTTTTAATACCATGTTCTTCACAATAATCATAAAAATGATCAGAGGTGAACTCTCCTCCTCTATCTGATCTTAGACATTTCAGTTTCAATCTGGATTCATTCTCAACTTTAGCTTTGAATATTTTGAACTTTTCAAAGGCTTCAGACTTCTCCTTTAAGAACGCAACCCACATTATCCTAGAAAAATCATGAACAAAAAAAATGAAGTACCTCTCTCCATAGTATGATCTTGTTTGGGTAGGACCACATAAATCTGTATGCACTAGGTCTAATTTGTTCTCAGCTGAGTTTTGCTTGCTTCTGAAGCAACTCCTTACATGCTTACCCATAACACATTCCCTGCATATAGTATCAATAGGTATTGCAATACTAGGAAGGTCTCTGACTGCCTTAACATTGTTGATCTTTACTATATTATCAAAATTGATATGACAAAGTCTCTTGTGCCATAACCCACTGTCATCTACCTTTGCAACAAAACAACTTACATCAGAATTGAGCTAAAAAACATTACCTTTTGTTTTGGAGCATGATGCAACCATGTCTCCATCCTTGTTGTTAATGATGCACTTGTTTTCTTTGAACTCTAAATGATAACCTTTGTCAAGTAGCTGTCCAACACTTAGCAAGTTGTGATGTAATCCATCAACATATAGAACATCATCTATCTTGTTCTTTCCATCCAAGGTGATAGAACCTTTGCCTATGATAGGTTTGGGAGTTTTATCTCCAAATCTAACCATACCACCTTTGTACTTGTCTAACTAAACAAATTTGTCTTTGTCACCTGTCATATAATGAGAGCATCCACTGTCAATGATCCAATCAGTTCTGATGTCTTCTTTGCAGATTAGGGCTAGTTCTTGTTCTTCCTTTTCATCTGCAATGTCCATTTCCTCAAGCAACCTCTCCATGTCTCTAAGGGAAACAAATCCAATTTCATCTTCTCCTAAATCTTCATCAGTTACACCTTCTTCAACATGATAACATTCCTTCTTATATTTGGGTTTGTAATCAGATCTAAACTTTTTGACTCTTGTGGGACACTTAGATGCAAAGTGACCAATCTTATTACGTGAAAAACATTTGAATGGAAGCTTTCCTTCATATTTTCCTTTTCCTTTCTTTTCTCTTCTAGCAATCATAGCAATGATTTCTTCAAGTTCTTCATCAACTTCTTCTTTCTCATCATGACTGGATATGTGTAAAGATTTCTTACCATGGACTGAGGCTTTGAAAGTTGTTTCACTTTTAGGTTCAATCTTCAATCTTGATATCTCAAATGTAGAGATTTTACTGATTAGAGTCTCTCTTGAAGTTTTGTGAGAATTGCATAGTTTCCTCTAGAATAATGATCTTGTTTTCATAGTCTGGTGTCAAATTAGTTAGCAACTTGTCCATTATATCTTCTTTTGATATTTCACCACCATCGTTTCTGATTCCAGATACTGCTTCATTTATCCTTTGATTGTAAGCTCTAATTTTCTCTTCAGGTAACATCTTAAGACTGTTGTATTTCTTCTACCATGTCTTCCTACGTGCATTCTTTTCTTGAACATATCCTTCAAACATGTCTTCCAAATACTTCCATATGGTATATGCTCTATCAATTTTCTTGATCTCAAAAAATTCACTGTCAGATAAGGCATTGATTAGGGATTCTTTAGAAATTGCATTATCGGTAAATGTCTCCTTCTGTCTATTGGTAGCATCATCTTTTGCAAGGTCTTTTAGAGATGGAATTACAACTTCTTGTGTGGAAATTTCAAAGATCTCAAAGCCAATACATTGTAGATGTGTTGTCATTTTGTTTTTCCAATCCAGATAATTTTCTCCATCAAACTTAGGGCTTTCTTTTCTGAAGTAAGACATATGATCTACCTTAAGCTGTTAGGCTTCTTCTCCAAGGCACTTGGCTCTGATACCAATTGTTAGAATAGTCCCAAAGGATAACTGAGAGGGGGGGAGGGGTGAATCAGTTATCAGTTACTTCTGTTCTTTTTACTCTTTTAACTTTAGTATACAACAAAGTAAATGCTTAATCAGATAACACAGTACTCAACACACAATTTGATTATGGGGAAACCAAATGGTAAAAACCCCGGTGGGAATTAGCACCCACAATAAACTATACTTTTTTGTAGTAAATCCCTATTAGAAGATATTTCAACCCTATTAGGAGTTGTAAATTACATTGCAATAAGTATAGTGACCTGGTTAAGGGTCAGACCCTGTTAGGAGTCTTTTACAAATAACCCTGTTAGGGGTGGTGGACTCACTGTCCAAAAGCTCACTGCTTGATGGTGAAGGCTATAACCTTCTGAATAACAGATATGCACTATATCTGATGATGAAATAAAGAGTAGACCTGCTATCTTGATCAGTTCCAGTGTATTTCAATCTTTCACTTCTTCTTCACATAGACTCTTGATGAATGAACCAACTCTGATAATCTTCTCTGTACATCTTTCTTAACTTTTTCGTATCACTCACACTTAGTGTTCACAAATGAACTATTATAAGTATCTCCTCAAAATTAGAAGGTCATGTCAGCTCTTAGAAACACTTCAACAACATCTTAGTCAGCTTAACTAAGCACACAAATAATATTAAGTCCATGCAAGTCAATGTTGAATAGACGCAACGCTTCATTGAGTTGGCTTCACCAAATCAACTCAAACAACATGATCTTGGTGTAATATCATAGGCATGTTTAACCAAAGATAGTTAACTCATAATTTACCATGAATATACACACGCATATCCTGAAGATAGGTGCACCTCATAAAACATGTTATATACATCGACCCTAAACAATTATACTTCCAGAACTGTAACTGCCAATAACAGAATTGCATAACTTTACTAAAACATCATATCTGGGTCTGTTTGTATGAACATAATATAATAAACATGTAAACAACATGTATCTATCCATGCAAGTCTTCATGTCATCATTCACATAAGTACATACATAATTACTGTTGTGTATTATATGTTGTCATGAATGACAAACATACAATCAACCAACTGCTCAGATTCAAATCTCCAACACAAAGGAACAATTGGCCGATATTTTCACCAAGCCACTGCCCAAGGATGCATTTGAATACTTGAGAAAGAGACTAGGGGTTAGACCCTTGTCTACTAGTCATTAAGATGGCTAGGAGGCTGCATCATCTTGCATATTATTAGAACATCATTCATGTTGATGCAAGAAGAGAGATGGACTTCAAAGATATATCTATACACAACAAGGTATTCATCTACTCCAAGCAATAGAGATATTACCGATGGATTGGTAAATTCAAGGAATATATTATGGATAGAAAGGATCCACTTAACATCACTGCCATAATCTTGTTTGAAAAGACATTTGACATTAATGTCAAAGGGAGAGAGTTATCTCATTATCATACAGATAAAAGGGAGAGATTTTATCCCATATAGAGATTATATCCATTATCACCTAAGGGAGAGATCATATCCATCACAGTATCCAAAGTGAGAAGAAATTAGAAAGGGAGAGTTCACACAAAGGAAGAGAATTGCTGACAAAGAACATCAAAAGAGGAGAGAAATTAAAGGGAGAGAGGTTGACATAGAAGGAGAACACATCACATCAGACAGGTGGAAAGCTACAAGAATCAAATCAAATCTATTTGAGCTTACCAATAGCCAGACATTTGTATTAGTAACATTAGAAAAGTTTGATGAAATTGTATATTTCATAGTGTATTAGCAATAGTATAGTATGATAATGTAGTGTGTTGCCATCAATGCCAAAGGGAGAGATTTATGACATGTAACTAATTGAATTTTTGAAGATGTTAAGTTGATGATCATGCATGGAATTAAATCAATTAATGTATTGTATTGTCATTGATGTCAACTTAATGTAATCTGTATGGTCATGGATATACTGCAAAAGACTTCAAAGAACCAAGGAATCAAAAGCTATGCTATAAGTAATGCATATAAGTCAAGTATTCACAAAGTGATTGCATTCACTGATAGAGTGCACTCGATAGTCAGATTAAAAGACAAAAGTCACGGTATTACCCGACGAGCAAATGCACAACATTACAGACGAACAAATTTGTAGTGTTGCCCGATGAGAAAAACACAGAGTAACCTGACAAAAATAATTTTAGTGTTTCCTGACGGAAAAGACAAGGATGGAGATGCCAATGAAAACTAAAGTCACACTGATGGAACAGTCAATTATCACTGATGACCAACTGAAGTGTTAACTGACAGAATAGAGAGTTCAAAAAATGACAAAATGCTTAGCTGTCAAGAGCTATATATAGAGTTAACTAATCCTTATCATTGTTTTAATCATCTAGATAAAGCCGGAGATAAGTAATTTATTTAAATATTATTTGTTTAGTTGGAAAGAAGATCTCTATGAGATCAGATTGGAGATTTGTTTTAAATCTATTGGCAAAGATTGTTGAGCACGCCAAGATCAAGAAATCCAAGAAAAGAGGAAATCATGTCTTTAAGAGACAAACCAAATTCATTATGAATTTTGGTGTGAACAAGAGAGAAGAGGGAAGATGCTAAAGGAAATTTGAAGGATAAGAAAGTCTTCTTTCAGTTTTGATCAACAAGATGATGAAAGAGCTAGATTCTGCACACACTGATGAACAATGAGACAAGCATCACAGAGAAGAACAAGTGTGGAGCAAAGGTATACTTGATTATACTGATTAGAAAGGTGATGGACCTAAAATAGATCTAAAAATATGAAATTGAGTTCTATGTATGAATAGATCATTAGTGTTTCATTTTAACCATTGAAGCATAGAAGTCTCTTAACCGAGCAAGACTTAAAAGTCTTTTTCAATTGAGATACATCCCAAGGAGTATCAAAAAGTTTGATCATGAAAGTAGCATTGGATATGCCCGATACCTATTGATAGGCCAAGTGAGTTTTTCATCAAGGATGATAGCATTAGATACCAGATACTGGGTGACAAACTATCTTTTAAATCCTCTAACAAGGTCACACCTAACAGTGTGTTTGTAACCTTTAACAAGGTTGGCTCTTAACAAGGCTCACTTCAGAAGAGTGAAAATTTGGGGTACCGGTCCCAATGGTTTTTCCCTTAACAAGGTTTCCACATTAAAAATTCATTTGTTACGTGTGTATGATTCATTTCTTTACTATTTTGCATCTTACATAGTTAACTCTGGATTGATCGGTATACTCTGCATATTTAATGTGTTTCGGTAAATAGATGACTGCTTGTTAGTAAACATACAGAAGAAGGTTTAAGAAAGAAATATGACAAGTAGTAAATTGTTCTAATTATTTCAAGGAATTCATCTTGTAGGATAGAAGATAACTAGAGGCACAATCTGTGGTTATAAGTTTAAAGGGTTGATTTAAGGATTAATTTTTGAGGCCATTGATTCACACCCCCTCTCAGTTATTACTAACAATTGACACCACTCGTTTGATGGCTAGAAACAAAGACATATGGTTGTGGCACAAAAGACTGTGTCATGTGAACTTTGACAACATGATAAAAATAAGCAAAAAGAGAAATGTAAGAGGTTTACTGATGATGACTAAACCTGACAATATCATGTGCAAAAATTGTCAAAAAGGTAAGATGAAAAAGTCTAGTTTCAAAAGAAAAACCTACATCTGATGCCATTCTAGAATTATTCCATACTGATTTATGTGGACCAATGAGGACAAAGAGTTACTATGGTGATAAATATTTTATTCTCTTTGTTGATGATTACTCTAGAATGTTGACAGTTATGTTTCTAAAAGATAAATCAGAAGCATTTAAGATGTTTAAATGGTACAAAGAAATGGTTGAGAAACAAAGTGGTAAGGAATTTTAATGCTTAAGATCAGATAGAGGAGGGGAATTTATTTAAGATGAATTCACTAACTTTTGTAATGAGCATGGAATCAAAAGATAGGTCTCTTCACCAAGAACATGACAACAAAATGGAATTGCTGAAAGAAGGAACACATCCATTGTTGATTGTGCAAGGACACTGATGATAGAGAAAGGCATCACCCAAATCTTCTGGAGAGAAGCTGTTAGTACTGTTGTTTACACATTAAATAGAGTACAATTGAAGAAACACACCAAGAATACACCTTATGAGCTTTGGTATGGTTACACACCCAATGTACGTTACTTCAAAATTTTTGGTAGTCAATTTTATATCCTAAAAGATGATAGAAATGGAAATCTTGATTCCAAGAGTGAAGGAATCTTTCTAGGGTATTCCACCAAGAGAAAGGCTTATAAATGTCTCAATAAAGCCTTTAACAAAATTGTTGAAATTGTAAATGTAAAGATAGATGAATTTGCAGAGAAGAATGAGAAGGAAAGAACAAAACAACTAGAGGACTACAATAGGTTTGTCTACATTGAAGAACCTAACACTCTACCTGACCAACAATGTAGATCTCCCAAGAAACAGATCATTGTACCTGAGCATCAGGCTCAAAATATTGACAATTGGGATATTGCTCAAGATGATGTACCAAGTGATGAAGGATAGAATGATGATCAAGATGATAGACAAAGAGTTGAACCTATACTTGCAAGATATGTCAAAATGAACCATCCAAAGAACCAAATCATAGGAGACAAGAAGGCCAGTATGAGGACCATAAGTAAGTCTCTAAACACAAGATGTCTTGTTTGTGATTTTGATCCAAAATCTGTCAATGCTGCACTTGATAATGATGAATGGATAAGTGCTATGAATCAAGTGTTCGAAACACTGAGAGGGGTGGGGGGGTGAATTAGTGTTTGTCTATTAATTACTTTTATGCAACTTAAGAATAAATAAAACATACATTGAATGAAGCTTAACATAAGAACTCATAACACATGATATGATTATGGAGAAACCTTGATCAGAGGAAAACCCCGGTGGGAATTAGTACCCACAAATATTGTACTAGGTATAATGAACCTGTTAAAGTTCCTTTGCCCTGTTAGAAGTAGTCTTTACAATATGAGTACAATGACCTGGTTAAAGGTTTGACCCTGTTAGGAGTCTTTTTACAAAACCCTGTTAAAAGTATATGGCTCACTGCCTAGGCTCACTGCCCAATAGGATGAAGGCTACAACCTTCTGAAATATGATATACACTATATCAAAATGAATTGTTGTGACAACACTGTTGTCTAATCAGTTTCATGTATGCATGAATGCTCTTACTCTCTTAAAGAGATATATCATATATTGAATTCATTATACTATTCTTCTGTATCTTTCTCTTACATAATAATTGACAACTGTAACATAACTTTACATTACATACTTATATGTTCATATCTGAATAGGCGTGACCCATAACAAAACACTAGCCGGCCCTAAAACAAAATATACAATGCTTCCAAACAAGTCATCTCAAGCGTGTTTACTACAATGTTAATTACATTATTACAAACATAGAACCAAAGGCGCTTGGCCATTACATTAAAAAATAATTCATGCTGATCAGAACAGTAGTCGGCTTCCATGCTCTATCTTCTGGACTGCTAATCTACTGATTTGCCTGTAACTTTTCCATACTATTGTTTCATACTATGTGTGTCTAGATGTAGCATGTACATGTGTCATACAAAATATATCTGAACACGCATACACTGACTCAATCTCTCGCACATGTGCTGATGTGCTGATCACTAAGTATCTCTGTCTGCCCTATTTTCATACTTAGTCATTTTGTCTTTCATGACAAAAACTAAACATGACTTTGTTGCCATGATGACAACAAAAAAAGAGTCATGCATCCTCAGGAAGTCAACTTGCCAACAATCTCCCCCTTTGTCATTTATGGCAACAAAGGAATGTGTCCAAGTTACTCAAAATGACTTAACACAAAAAATGACTGTATATCATATTATTTTTTTGATATATACATATACTTTTATGCATATACACATTCTATATTACTCCCCCTTTGACATTAATGAAAAAGGTGTACAAAAACTTGTAAGTCTTCTACATACTTACTCGATGTAAACTTCAAGGTACACAATTTGAAGAGATTGGATCTCTTTCTGCCAAAATACTTTCATAGCATCAACTATCTGAAGATGGGTGCACAGGGCATATGTCAGTTTCTCCATTTTTATCAGATCCATGCAAGGACCTTGATCATATGTCACCATGGTGTCATCAATCTATTTGATGTTCTCATTAAGGACTGCAAGAGATGGTGCAAGTGCATTTCTCAACTGGGTTTGTCTAATTCTTATCTTGCCAATTTCCAATTTTGCCTTCTCAATTTTATCCAACCGTCCTTGATAAACATTATTGCAAATGTTCATGTCTTGTGTGGAAGTTTCAACTGATTTTGTTATTCTATCCACCATTAAATCTACCTCTTCTACCTTTTTAGTGTGCTCAGAGGTGAGCTTCACTCTGTCCATACAGTTTTCTATGACTCTCTTGCCTTTAGCTGCCAATTCTTTCAGTATGGATTGCCCAATCTTTAAGGAGTTCAAGTCTAAGGTAAAGTTATTTACCATATCATTCAGTCTCTCCTTATATTCATCTTTAGTAATCTTAGTAGCTAAATCTATTAGGCTTGTAAAGTGTGTTTTGAAGTTTGTCAAAATGTTGTCCATGTCTTCAATTGATTGGACTTTGGCTACTTTTTGATCAGTAGGCACTAAGTCATTCAATATGTTCATTGTTTCAAAAAAGTGAGGGTTCCTCATCACTTGTTTCTCTTTTGCCTTTTCCATAGCAAGAACGCTGATCTTGATTAGGTCTTCTTCTCCCCATGCATCCAAACTTGCTGAATCAGGAGTTAACCTTGAAAACAATGAGGTAGATGGTTGAGTGGATGGTGAGAATATAGTGTTCTGACTGGTATCCATGCACTCAACCTTTACTGGTATCTCTTTTATTGGTGTCTTATCACCTTGAGTATCTTTTTCTTCATTTATGTCAATTTGATCATTGATGGGAACTTCATCTTGTTGTGCAGAGGTATCATCAATGCACATTTCTTCAGTGCTTACAAATGCTTTATCAACTATGTCCATATCTTTTTTAGATGTTGTCATGGATATCTTGATGTTATCAACTACTATAGTGTCTTTTGAGTCTTTATCTATATCAGAAGTTATTGTCACTGTGGGTGCTAAAACCTGTGGACCTATCATAGGTGCTATCTGAATCACTAGTTTTGTAACCTGTTTGGGAGGAGCTGGAGTAACTTTTGTTGTAGGCGTCATTGGTGGATACATGTTTCTATCCATAAAAACTTGTGCAAATGCCTTTTCAGTCTCCTTACCTATCTTCTCATACTCTTTGTTCATAATCTATAGGGTCCTTGTCTTAGTTTGGAGATGAGGATTCACCAGATCTAATAATATAGCCTTCTCATCATGCGAGCATATAGGGAGAAGAGTATCCAATGTTTCTTCTCTTATCCTCATGCCTTCCTCAATTGCATGTCTTTTCATGATCTCCAACAAGTTCCATAACTAATCTGGTATCACTGTCTTGAGTTCAAGAACTGTCTTCTTAAACTTGATCATATGAGATATGATCATAGAGTGTATCTTAGTCTTATCAATTTCTTGATACTTGTCATAGACTTTAGAAAGTGTATCTAATCTCCCTTCATTTACAATCCTCTTCCTCAAAACATTTAGACTAGGTCTAAATCCTACTTGAGGAGGAGCTTGAGTATTCTTTGCTTTTCTCTGAGTGTTCCTTGAGGATGGGTGATTTGTGGGTGCCTAATTTCTTCCTCTAGTCTTCTTGCTTGGTGTAGACAGTGGAGATGAATCTACGTCAATGGTGGTAGAGGGCACAAAAGTGCTCTCTACTTTCTTCTTCTTCTAGATTTGTTCAGCTTTCTCAAGTTCTTTTGCTATCTTGGCATCTCTGGCTTTGTCAAGATCTTCTTGAGTGACTCCATGAAATTTTAGTATGTTAGATGTAATTCTGGGTGTTTTCCTTTTATTATCAGCATTGTATAAGATAGTATCCACTTCATTGGTCTTCTCTCTGTAAGTGCCCCATCTAGGTTCATTAGGATCTTTGGGTGCTGACAATAGGACTTGCGCATATCCTTCTAGCACATGTTCTTCCACTTTATAACCAAGAGGATGAATCCATTTGGTTCTAGATTCAACTGCCTCCATGCAAGTCTAATCTGTTACTACCATGAAACATATGGTATCCTTATATTTGTCAACTATCTTCTTAGATAATCTAAACCTATTCTACATTTTGATCCTGAATGTCTTTATATCCATATCCATGGCATCCCTTGCATTGCTCTATAAAGTGACCTTGAGTGAAATCTGAGACATTGTGGGTTTGCTCTTGTCTAGGTAAAGGTTTGCAACCTTTCCAACTATATGGAAATACAAGTAGATGATCAAATATCCAAACCTGAATGTCTTTCTCCTGTCATGCTTGATGATTCGAATGTTGTCAATCAATTAACTAGGCAATATCTCACATAAGTTGTATTGAGTGTTATCCTTCACCATTCTGATAGCTGCTAGGACTATTGTTGCAGAGACACTATTCAACCTGCTTGCTTGATGAAACTTATACCCAAGTATCATTGTTAAGAGTTTTATGTCATCTTCTTTGATAGGGTCAATTGTCATTTCACGCTTGTCACTTCTAGATAGGCAAACTTGTTCAATTTGTTTCTTGACATCCTTACCAGTAAGAAAATCTAGTCTAGTCTTAGGAAGTCCGGTTAATTCATGGATTAGGTCAGTAGTGATATGCATAGGGACCTCACCAATCCAATAAATATCATCATGTATTCTTCTTAAGAAAATCTTCACCCATTCTGGCTCATCAAACTCATGCGCATTCGAGTATTTGAAAATAGGGTTATCAATCAAGTGCACAAACTCATCCTTGAAGGTGTAATTCAGTTTCATCATAGATCCCATATGAGTGGCTATGCTGATATCTCCTACTATTTCCTTCTTACAGTAAATATACATGCAGATATCTTCTACATGAACAACACCTAGCGGGGTTTTAGAGAAAGCCCCTTCCACATCATACAGTATGGATTTGAATGGATGCTTCTTGAATACAAATATCTTCCTCTCTGCTATATCAAACACAACTGGGGTTGCCATACTTACTTGAAATTTTATTAAGTAGGGTTTCACGAAATTCCAAAATGGCGCAACTGCTAGGGTTCCGTTCCAAACTTCTTATTCATTTGCTTAACTACCAAATCTATTATGCTTCTGTGCCTTGATGTCTAGTGCTCCAATGCTCTCCAAATTCTTTGCTCTCGAATGCAAGTGTGAAGAAGATCAAACACTTACTTCCTTTTATACAATCTACCGCATTTAATGTTTGCAACTGTACGCAAATTACTCAGAGATTTTGAAACTTTGATCCTGATGCATTTTAGACAATGCATGAATCCATATAGCAATATTATGTGTTTATAACCATGAATTCATAGGTGCATACTTAGAGATGAGTATACCAACCACGCAGGGGTCCTAAGCTAGAATAGCTCCCCCTAAGACCAAGAAGGTCTATTCAAGCAGAAGTAGAGGGTGCATCTACTATAGATGCATCAACTACTTTGCCAACATCATTTTCCTTCTTTACTTCAACCCAAATTTTGCTTGAATTTTTGTTTTCTTGAACAAAATTGACTTCTCCTTTCTCTTCAAATAGTGTTTTCTTAGGATCCTCTTGCTTTTGAGTTTTGGATCTACAAAACCTTGAGATGTGTCTAGCCTTTCCACATGTGTGACAAATGATAGGAGGTTTGATGCTCTTGTTCATCATGCTACATTGCTTTGTTGTGTGTCCATTGTAGTTACATATCTGACATGTAGTGTTTTGCAGATTCCTTTAAGGTTGATTTCTTTGATTGTTTTGATTCATTCTTATTTGATTCTGTTGAGACTGATTTCTTTGATTTGTTCTACAATGTATAGCCCTATGACCAAACTTATTATAGGAGAAACAATAACCATTGAAAGGTATTACCTGTTTTCAATCTCTTGCCAAATGACCATGTTTGCTACATGCATAACAAGTTCTGTTAACTTGCTTGATTTCCCCTTTAGGTGGATCTATTTTAATCTCTTCAATATTTGCTTCTAAAGATTCTTCATGAGGTTTCTTTCTTTATTGCAATGAATTTACTTCAATTTGTGCTACACTGAATCCAAGACCAGTAGTGTCGTGCCTTTTTTCTTTTGTGCATTGAGCTGAGATTGAAGTGAATCAGAACTTGTGTGAAGTTTATCAATCTTATCCTTTGCTTCTGTTAATTCAGATTCCAACTTCTTCTTTATGTTTTCCAATTCTAGGA
>MU228359.1:7355737-7370407 GCA_018584345.1 Thuja plicata | reverse complement strand
AAGGACATGGGAAAGAATCCCTCAAACGGTAAGACCCTCTGCTGATCATGCTTTCTTATATTATTTAAGGGCTTTCAATAGTGATATAGCAGTTATGATACAATCAATGGGAGGGGTTACACTTCCAAGTGCTTATGATATGGCCATTAGAGCGGAAAATAGTCTTTCCAAGCTGGAAAAATTGCCCCAAGGCCACCTATGCCAATCTTTCCAATAGCACTTGAAGTTCAGTCAATGATACCTTTGCAAGCACCCCCTTTAGCTGTTATTCCAGTAGCACCAGCATTACTAGCACCCAATACGCAACCCAATTCTCAAGGCAATGCCCTCCCAGCTCAATCTGTGGATTTACAAGAGATTAAGGGTATTTTGCAAACTTTGGTAATGAAATTATGAATATGAAAAAATAGAAAAGTCAAGGATATAGGCCTTACCAACCCTCTTATCAATCCCAGTACCAGCAAAATCAGGGTAATAGACCTCCTTATTAGCCCAATAACCAAGGTCAAAGACCAAATTTTAACACCAGACCATATCAGCCTTATAACCCCAATGTTACTAGCACCTCAAAAGAGCTGGTTCCTACTCAAAACAATCTAGTTCAGGATTATGAGTGGTGTTTTTCGTGTAACCAGCAGCATAATCAAAGTACTTGCATGAATGGGGTCATAAATCAGGCCTTAATGGCTCAAAGTATTCCAAATTCACAGGATAAAGGTTCTGATGGAGCCACTTTACACAATGATGAAGGCAGACCACCAGAGACAACTCTAATGAATTGGCAGAATGATGATTTTTGTGGCACGAATCAGGTTGTTCTCTCTGTTGCAGACAATACTAGAAGCAAAAAGAGAGCAATAGAAAGTGGTCAGCAAGCTGCAAGCTCATCTAATGCTGAGAGTGGGTAGATATTTCCAAAGGGTTTAGCTTTAACTAGTAAGGAACAGCCTAAGGAACAGCCTATGATTCTGATACAACCAGCTGGTGTTAAAATTGACGTTGCTACTACAAGGGCCCAATCTAAGGTTGGTATGACTTATTTTAATATTTTGGATCATATGAAGAAGGCAAATGTGTGTATTTCCATGTGGGATTTTTTGGGGGTTCCAGGTCAAAAGGACCTTCTGCAATCAACTTTATCCGATTTAAGTCTTTCTAGTAAGCCCAAAAGCGAGGAGGATAAAATTGTAATGACTAACACTATTATAAAAGAGAAAGAACAGCAAGTTTTAGTAGTTAAACCCCCACCATTTTATGTATCCTTGATCATAGGAGACCACCTAGCACACAACTACATGATTGACTCAGGTGCTATTAGCTCAGTGATGCCCAAATAGATCATGGATAAGTTGGGAATCAAGTATGAGCCACTTGAAAAGGGAGTTGTGCAATTAGACGGTACTGATGTTAATACCATAGGTGTCATTAAGAATCTAAGATTAACTCTGTAGGCTTGCCCAAACTTCTCTATCCCACATGACATTTACGTCATAGAATTGCCTCCATACTTTGCAATATGCTTATCAAGGGATTTTACAGCCAAGATTGGGGGTTATTTGTCTTCTGATTGGTCTCATATGTTGTTTAGAACCAGGTATGGCACCAAAGTTACTATAAGATCAGAGCCTATAGCCAAAGCTCATATTGAGCCTTATTCTCAAGGCCCTATAAATGCCAACTTGCTCGTAAGTGAACAAGAGGAACAACCTAAAGTTTGAGAAGGTAACACTCAAACCGAAGAAATACCAGATATTCTTCTTGATGAATGGGCCTTCAAAGATCAAACTGAAAGTCCATGTGAAAATATAGGGCATGCTGGTTTGGGCATGTATTTAGTATAGGAAGCTAATTCCTTCATTCCCAATCTAGAAAAAAGTGCAAAAAAATAGTTTGGACAGCAAAGTGAGGAAGTTTGGGAGCTGTATTTTGATGGTGCAAGGAATAAAGTTGGGGCTGGTGGCGGTTGCATGCTAGTTTCTCCAAAGAAAGATAGGTATTATTCAGCTCTTCATTTCTGTTTCAGTTGCTCCAATAATACTGCTGAGTATGAGGCTCTTATTCATGGATTGGAATGGGCAAGGAGAAGAGGTATTAGTTGTTTAAAGGTTTATGGTGACAGTGAATTAATAGTTAATCAAGTGAGAAGCATCAATCTCACCAAGAATGAGTTGCTGAAGTCTTACAAACATAGGGTATGGGATCTAATAGAAGGCTTTGATGCATTTAATCTAATATCTATACCTAGAAATCAGAATAGAAATGCTAACAGATTGGCTACCATTGGTGCCGAATTTGACATTCCAAAAGAAATCAGCAACGAGAAAACAAATCAGCATGTCAAGGTCATTGTTAGACCTGTTGTACCTGATAATAATACACACTGGCAGGTCTTTGAGGATGACCAGAAAATAGTCAACTTCCTAAGAGAGGAAGCTAAATTCTCATATGCCAATCAAGACAAATTTCAGCATCAATATGATGGCCAAATCATCCAGCTTAAAAGTAACAAGGCGCCAAAAGGTTTGGTCACCCTTGAGTCCATTTTCAATACTGATGATGAGACTAGAAGATCAAAGGCCAGCATGTAGGTTCAGCAGGAACATTATGAGGAAGTTGAGGTATTCAAAGGAATGTTGCTTAAGATGGACAAGGTATGTACAGCAGAAGAACAACATTCATTTATTCATCTTTTTCAAGAGTTCAATGATGTCTTTGCGTGGGAATATGGTGATTTGAAGGGGTTTAATCCCCAACTTGCTCAACACACTATTGAGCTTGAACTAGATGCTAAACCAGTAAAGAAAAAATAGAGGCCTTTGAATCCAAAGCTGGAGCCACTTATGCAGAAGGAACTGAATAAGCTGATTGAAACTTGTATCATATTCTCCATCAAACACACTTCATGGGTCTCCAACCTTGTACCGGTGAGAAAAAAGAATGGGGAGATAAGGTTTTGTGTAGATTTCTGAGATCTCAATAGAGCCTCATTGAAAGACCAACACCCCTTGCCTTCTATGGAGTAGATCCTTCAAGTAGTCTCAGGATCTAAGAGGTTTTCCTTATTGGATGGATATTCAGGTTATAATCAGATCTTGGTAAGAGAAGAAGACCAGTTCAAGACAACTTTTACCACCAAGTGGGGTACCATGGCGTACAGAAAGATGCCCTTTGGTTTGTCCAATGCTGGAGCAACCTTTTAGAAATCCATGGATATGGCTTTTGGTAAGTTAATGTATAAGATTGTTTTGATTTACCTAGATGACATCACTATTTTTTCTAAGGAAGCGAAAGATCATTTAAAGCATCTAAGGGAGATTTTTGAAAGGTGTAGAGAGTTTGGGATATCCCTTAATCCCAAAAAGTGTGTGTTTTCTATCCATGAGGGCAGATTGCTTGGTTATGTGGTGTCTAAGCAGGGTATCACCATTGATCCTGACAGAATAACAACAATTTTGGCTCTTTCCTTGCCAGCACATTAAAAAGGTTTGCAAAGTTTCATTGGCCGAATAAATTTTGTTAGACGGTTTATCCCAGATATTGCAGATTTGTTAAGTCCACTAACAGCTATGCTAAGAAAAAATAAGCCATTCAACTGGACTAAGGATGGAAAAAGGAGTTTTGAACTGATTAAAGAGGCACTTGCAGCAGCACCTACACTCATAAATCCTGATTTTTCTAAGGATTTTGTTCTATATGCCTATGGAGATATTGATTCTATCTTAGTCATGTTAGTTCAGCGCAATGATGAAGGCCTAGAGCAGCCGGTGGCATTCTTAAGTCAAGGTCTTAAGGACTACGAGCTCAGGTATTCATTTCTAGAAAAGCATGTTCTTGCTGTTATTAGGAGTTTGAAAAAATTTAAGCACATGTCAAATAATAAGATCATCCTAATGGTTTCTCATCCAAGTGTCAAGGAATTCCTTTTAAGTAAGGATTTAAGTGATAAGAGAGCTGGTTGGGTGACTAAGGTAATGGAATATGATGTAGAGATTAAGGTCACCAAACTAATCAGGGGAAAAGGGCTGTGTGAACAGCTTGCTGATGACATAAGCAGCAAAGAAACCAGAGAACAAGAAGTTTTCCTGGCTATACAGGATGATGGACAAACCTTTTTAGATTCCACCACAAGTTGGGTGCAGAAAATGACTCATTTTTTACAGACTGGTGAATGTCCACAGGGTTTGGATAAAGCAAAAAGGAGGTATTTTAGACTGCAGTCCATCCCTTATGTTTTATTGAGTAATATTCTATTTAGAAAAGACTTTAATGGCGTTCTTTTGAGATGCATTGAGGCTGATCATGTAGACAAAGTGCTCCATGAATTCCATAATGGGTCGGCTGGAGGTCACTTCTCACCCAGAGCAACAACCCTTAAGGTGTTGAAAGGTGGCTATTATTGGCCCACTTTGTTTAAAGATACACACATATGGGTTCGGAGATGCAAGGAGTGCGTACTATTTACTGGTAAACAGAGGTTGGTAGCCTTACCCTTACAGCCAATACAGGTTGAACAACCCTTTATGAAGTGGGGTTTGGATTTTATTGGGGTAATAAACCCACTGTCTAGTGCTGGTCACAAATGGGTGTTAACAACAACGGACTATTTCACTAAGTGGACCGAGGCGATGGCACTTAAAGAAGCTAATGAAACTATTGTCCTAAACTTCTATGAAGAACTGGTTTCCAGGTTTGGTGTCCCAGAATCCATTATCTCTGATAATCCTTTATCTTTTACAGGGTTTAAGATTTCTGTTTGGGTTGTAAGGAATGGGGTTTATTTGAACACATCTTCCAATTATTATCTGCAAGGCAATGGCCAAGCGGAGTCTACTAATAAAAAACTGATCAGAATTATCAAAAAGTCTATGGAGGGTAACCAGAGAGCATGGCATACCCAACTAAAATCAGCCTTGTGGGCTGATCGAATCACTCAGAAAAGATCAACAGGGCAGTCCCCTTTCAAGCTTGTTTATGGAAAAGAGTCTTGGTTACCTATCTCACTAGAGCTTCCAGCCCTAGACTTGGCAGATTAGCTTGATATGATAGAAGAAGAGCCATTAACTGTAAGGTTAGCACAACTAGTTGAGCTAGAATAAGTAAGGATAGCAGCTTTGAGGACCATTGAGCACAATCAGGCTCAGATGAAAAGGTCTTTTGACAAAAGGGCATCTCCAAGAGTTTTTCTGGAGGGAGATGTAGTGCTGAAGTGGGGTGAACGCAAAATTAAGCCTGGAAATCATTCCAAGTTTGATGCTTTTTGGAGTGGGCCTTATATTGTCTCAAAATGTAAATAGCACAATGCCTTTTAGCTTTCGAAGTTGGATGGTAGCATGGAGCGAATCCCAGTCAATGGGATTCATCTTAAACACTGCTTCTGAGGTAGGATCTAGCCTTGTATATATTGCAGCAGTTTAGTTGTTCAATAAGTTCCTTGACACAATACCTTTCTTGCAATTTTCAGCTTTTCCTAAGTGCTGTCCAGCATAGTTAGTTAGTTTGGTTTCAGTTTTCTATCTTTCGAGAGGTTTTTAGAGGGGTTCTCAGTCAATTAGAGGATACAAGGGAAGTGTCATATTTCCCCATCACAACTCATGCATCCATATTTAGTCAGTTCAGAAGGTATGATCAGTTTTGCAAGTGGAATTTAGGTTGCCAGTATGTTTTCATAATGACTCTATGCCCAATGGATAGTTCAGGAAGCTGGTCTTGATGTTTAGCAGGCAAACATTTTGCAGATGCCGCCAAAAATGTTACCGATTTTCGGTACCAAGATCAATCGGGTGGATTTGTAATGTTTTGAATGGATTAAGGTAATTTCTCAGTTCTGGCATATCCAATTCATTTACCTCTGTTCAGTATGTCTATCCACTATCATGTTTTCAAGGTTTTCAAGTCTACACTTAACCAAATTTGCAAAAAACCCTAAAAACCCTGGGCTTTCCGAGTGTTACACGTTAAAAAAAAAACCCTAGGTCATGGTGACTCTTTCTCAGGCTTTCTTTGTTTAAATCCTGTGCTTTGCCATGAAAAAGAAGTCAAACCTTTTTGAATCATGCTTTATGTCAAGTCGCTTTGTCACAATGGTCTTTTCGCAATGTCTTTAAGTCGCGCGATTATGCGACGAAGCTATTTTGATAAAGAATTGCGTAGTCACGATCTACCTATGTCTAGTTATGCTTTATGCATGACTGAGTGAGTTCAATGATCTAAAGTATATATCGTGCAGTCACGATGTCTTTTGCAAGTCAGGTTTCAAGCCCGCGACTACACGATGAGCTCAATGTCCTGTTAGGTCGCCCACTCGCTTAGGTTCTAACCCGGTTGTCTTTTGCAATGCGAGTGTGCGATGAGGGCACAAGTACTGATATGAGACCTCATCACTCTGTCACGTAAGCATTTTTTAAAAGTTCATGAAGGTCTGTGACTAAGTGACCAAAGAGACTTTTCAAAGCCATCGCTCACTCGCTGATGCTTTGAGGTGATGAAATGACAGCTCGCGAGTTGGCGACTGAGGAAAGAAGGTGTGTAGTCACGCAGTCGCCAGTCAATGCAGATGAAAGAAAAGGGGCTCATGAGTGTGCACTGAGCTAAAAAGGGGATGCATCGCATAGTCGCACAGGTAGTTTTGAAGGTTTATAGGGGTCTGCGACCGAGCGACCAAAGGAACCGTTCAACACATCGCTCACTCGCTGTTGTTTTCAGGTGATCAGAAGTCAACTCGCGAGTGTGCGATGAGCTAAAAGATAAGGTCATCACTCAGTCGCCGGTCAGTAAAGAAAAAGGGAGATCATCTCACAATCTTGTGACTGAGGAAAGAAAAGACTCATCGCTCACTCGCCGATCAAAAAGGATAAAAGAAAAAGAGCCCGCGAGGATGCAATGAGCAAAAAAAGGAAGGGTGTCGCGCACTCGCGGTCAGTAGTGAAATGAAATCATTGAGCTCGTGAGTAGGTGACTAAGGGAAGGACACATTTGTTGTGCACTCATAGTCAATGATGAAGTGAGGTTTTCAGGTTTGCAATTTAGCGACCGAGTCAAAAAATGGATGTCATCGCCCACTCGCGCATGAGATGAAAACTGAAGTAAAAGTTGTGCGAGTATGCAACTAGACGGAGTATGCAATGAAGAAATGGATGTCTCTCAGTCGCTCAGAATCCAAAGGTCAGTTAAAACAGCCAGTGAATGTGTGATGAAAGAATAGATGAAAAGTAAAATGCATTGGCACTCAGTCGCCGAGACTCAGGTGATATCAGAAAATAGCTCACGAGCTTGCGACTGAGGAAAGAAGAGACATCATCGCTCACTCGCGCTAAGGACAAAAGCAGAGCATAAAAGCTGAGCGAGTAGGCGACAGGCAGGAAATGAGGATTAAAGAAAGCACATCGCCCACTCATAGAGGGAAAAAATAAGACAGTCGAGTTGGAAAAGTGATTTTCAGAGTGAATGAGAAGGTGCTACTTGCCGATTTCTGCTGATTTTTGGGTAAAATATGCATTAATCTGGGATTTTCACAAAGTTTAAAACTTGCACAGAGATGCATTTTCAAAGGGAATTTTAATATTTTTTTGCAAATCCATGTTTTATTCCTGAAGGTTTCTAAAGACAGGGGGATAATCAGTTTTTCAGAGGCAGAAAGATATTAGATATTTTCTCAGGCGCTGGAAATTAGATGGTTATAGATGGAAAGATCAGATTTTGAAAGGTCAGAAGATGCATTTTTGGGGCTGCATAAAAGTTATTGTAATTCAAAGACTTTTGTGACTCTTCTAGAGGGATAAGACTGCTTCTGTAAAAGAGTATTTATGTTGATATTTTTTGGGATGACTTTTGGGGTCACCAAATTGTATTTTTGTAGACTTTTAAAGGGCTTAAACAGTGGCTGGACAGGCCAAATCCGATCCAGAAGTTATTGCTTTCAGAATGCAGTTGGCTTTGAAAATGCATAAATATGAGTTGAAGACTCATTTTTAGAGAGTTCTTCTTCCCTTTGGCTTGAGGTTTTGTAACTTGTTCTAAGTTCTTGACAGAGGCAAAGAGATTTTGTAACCCATTTTAGAGAAATATACAGATATGTAACACCTTTGATTGTGAAAGATAGCTTATGCCTTCCCTTATTAGTCTTTTATTGTGTACTTAGTGATTGGTACAGAATTATGTGATGTTCTTTGTCCTTAATTAGTATCACATATTAGTGCCTTTATGCAGTACTTCATGCTTGTTTGCAGGTTTTAAGTTGTGCTCAAGTCAGATTTTCTCCAAAATTGTGAGAAATCTTTCTCCTTTAAGGGGATTGTCGTTATTGGCCTTCTTACAAATTGATTATGAAAATATTATGATTTAGTGGGGTTGTGTAAGAGAGCTTAAGTAACTTTTTCATTGTGTGTCAGGTTATTTGTGCATTTCTCAGATATTATTCTAGTGCATCACCATTTAGGATATAGTTTTCATTTTTCTGTTCTCCTTCTATCTCTTTTCTCCATCAGAAAGAATCAGTTTCAGATAGTATAGAGTGATTTACTAGATAGGAAGCCGGCCTAGGACCCGGAGATTCATTCCAGCCATAGGTTACCCACAACCTTGGAATGTTTCCATGTTTCTCCAAAAGGATAAGTTCCTGCAAACTTAACAGGGTGCAATTTTGGTAGACAACATTACCCAAAGAGAAAAGCATAGTGTAACCCAGCGGACAGAATTACAGTGTTGCCCAATGGAGAAGACAAGGATGGAGATCCTAATGACAACTGAAGTCACACCGATGGAATAGTCAGTTATCACCGATGACTAACTGAAGTATTGACTGACAAAATAGAGAGTTTAGAAATGAAAAAATTCTTAGCTGTTAAGAGCTAAAGATAGACTTAACTGACACTTATCATTGTTTTAATTGACAAGATAAAGCCAGAGATAAGTAATTGATTTAAAGCTATTTTTTCCAGTTGGCAAGAAGATCTCAATGACATAAAACTAGAGTTTTTCTTTAAATCTAAGTGGCGAGAATTTTAGGTCACACCAAGATCAATAAAGCCAAGAAAAGGTGAAATCATGTCTATAAAGAGACAACCTAATTCATTAAGAATTTGAGGGAAGAAAAGAAGAAAAGTGAAAAGAGGAAAGATGCTAAAGAGATTCTTAAGGAGAAGAAAGTCTTCATTCAGACCTAATCAACAAGCTAAGGGAAGAGCTATATTCTGTAGACACCGACGAATAGTGAGACAACATCACAAAGCAGAACAGTGTGGAGCCAAGGTATTGAATTGATTATATTGATCATAGAGGTAATGCACTTACAATAGATCTAAAAATATGTAATTCAAGTTGTATATGTGAATAGATCACTTTACTATTTCAGTTTAACCATTGAATCATCAAGTCTCTTAATTGAGGAGTACTTAACATTCTTCTATAATTGAGATACATCCCAAGGAGTATCAAAAATTTTGATCATACAAAGTAGCATTGGATATGCCCAATACCTATTGATAGGCCAAGTGATTGTTTGATCAAGGATGGTAGCATTAGATGTCAGATACTAAGTGACAAACTATTATTTAAAATCCTCTAACAAGGTCACACTTAACAGTGTGTTTGTAACCTCTAACAGGGTTGGCTCTTAACCGAGCTCACTTCAAAAGAGTGAAAATTTGGGGTAACGGTCCCAGTGGTTTTTCCCTTAATAGGGTTTTCACATTAAAAATCCATGTGTTGTGTGTTTATGTTTCATTACTTTACTATTTTACATTTCACATATGCAATTCTAGATTGATCGATATACGCTAGCTATCTACCGTGTTTGGGTAAATAGCAAACTACTTATTAGTAAACATACAGAAGAAGGTTTTACAAAGCATTTTGACAAGTAGTAATTTGATATAAGTATTTCAAGGAATTCATCTTATAGGAATGAAGATAACTATAGGCATAATTTGTGGTTATAAGTTTTAAGGGTTGATTTAAGGATTAAATTTTGAGGCCACTTATTCACTCCCCCCTCTTAGTTATTACTAACAGTTTCTTTCCTACTTCATAAATAAATTGACAATCTCATGGGGGTTTTGCATGAGGTTGAGAAGGTATCCCATTATAATCTAGAGGTTTATGATGAGAAAAGGCTATTTGGGCATGTGTGTATTAATAAATTATTATTTATTTACTTTAGCATAAGATCTGACATTAACATTTTGATGTAGAGGCTATAGCTTTAGTATGTCATAAAGGAATGAATCTCTAAAAATTTTAAGGAGATAAATTATTATAGACTCTACACCTTTGAAAACAACTTCCAATTTCAATATAGCATCCAAACATGATTATTCAAGTTCCTATTTTGGGTTGATTTGGACAATCACTCCCAATGACCCTACTTGGGTACACCAACTTTTGGTAAAATACAAGAGGCTATGTGAATTTGTGGAATGGGGTTGGATCACTTTATCTAGGCCCTATTCATGGACAACATGATACAAATCCAATATTGGATTTCATTCAAGACTATTGTTTATGGTACTTCCCTTTTTAGGGACCTATTTTCCTTGTAGAACTATACATATAGTATTTGGAATACAAATATTTAATTTACCAAAGAACGAGGAGAAATAAGGTCAGATTCAAATACCCTTTATCAAGTTATAGATATCCCCCAACTTGGTAGATAATTACTTAATCATACAATGCCTAAATACAAATATGCTTGACAGGTGTAATTACCCCAATTAGGACTGATTAACAAAGGAAGTACCCACAAATTGGAGTGAAGAGACTAAAAATTTGTTCAGGGATGGTATCCATGTTAAATGTACCCTAATTATATAATATAAGTTCTTGATGCAACCCCAACATGTCTCTTCCATCAAATGCTCTTACTATTCACTGGTTGCCACATTGAGATGTCAACCAAAAATCAGTTTGAACTCCTTCCTTCGACCACAAACCTACAAAATGCCTTTGTAATTTTGGAAAAAATGTACATTCCCCTAATTTAACCAACTCTTGGAACTTCCCAATGGTGGAATGAGGAGAAATAGTCATTTATTCAGGGAAGCCCTAGGTAACTAGGATTTTTAAGCAGTTTTCACCAAAACACCAATATCTCACATTCTACAATTAATCAAAGGTTAAAATAAAATTAAAATGAAAGGTACTTAAATATACTTAAATAATCCATCAGTATTCCACTAATTTTCATCCGAACATGGGTGCACAGATCCATAATAATTTATTGTATGCAGGAAAATGGTTTAATTTTATTGATAATCTAAAAATTTTACATCATCTCTCTTCCACCCACCTATGAGGGATATTTTAGGAGTTCCTCCAATGGTTAAAACATCATTTCAAACAATTATCCATTGGGAGGAAGGTTTACAATCAAATTTTGAAAAGTTGTCATGTCACCAAAATGTTGTTATGCAACTTTTTATGCAAATAATGCATTTTTGTATATTTTGCACAAAAATGAATAATTGTTGATTTCTCACTTTCCCAGGGGTAACTAATGGACCAAACCTACCTAAGGAACACCTAAAACACAAAAATAACACAAATTCAATATTTATGGATCCTTTGACCATAGTTGACCAAGAGGTTCAGAAAGACCAAATCTTGGTACTAGGTCTTACAAATGGATCATTATTGGGAACACGAAGTCCTAGATGTTTAGGAAATGTTGAAGATGCCTTTAGGATGTTGGGGATCCTACACCATACTCCCCTAGTTAAAGAGAACTCAAGTTTTCACTTGAGGTGAGTTGGTCCATAGTGAAGCCATGATTGAGAATGTCTTGTTCAGTTATCCATGTGGCATCAATATTTGGAAGTCCTTTCCATTTCACTAAGTACTGCAAGTAGGTGTTCTTTATGGTCTTATTGAGAATATTTGATTGAAGAATATTTTCTAAAAGGAAAGGCTAACTGGGGGTAATTCCTAAATCCATTCATCTTGTGGTTCATTTCCATCTTCTTTTTCACTTGCAATACCTGCATTCTCTCTAAAAATTGTTAAGTCAGAAACATTAAAAATAGGAGAAATAGAGAGTGTGGGTGGCAATGTTATTTCATAAGCATTCTGGCCAAATTTATGAGAATTGTGCAGGGGCCAATCTTCTTCATGTGAATTTTTATATGAGGTCCTTTAGGGAGTCTTTACTTTCTCAAGTAAGCCCACACTTTATCACCTATCTGAAAGTGTACTTCTCTTCTCCTTTTATCTTCTTGTGCTTTATACTTATGCACTGTTTGTTCCAAGTTATCCTTTACTTGGTCTTGTATCTATTTGATCATTATTGCAAGATCTTCTCCCCGAGCACTAGTATGGAAATTATTTGGGATATTTTTGATCTATTATTCCCCTTGGATTTAGACCATAAACTATTTGAAATGGTGTTATACCTATTGATCTATTGACAAAATCATTGAAAGCATATTCTACTTGTGGTATAAGGAGATCCCAATTTTGTACATATTGTTTGTGAGGCATCTAAGAAGATTTCCCAGGGATCTATTGACCACCTTTTTCTAACCATCTATTTGTGGATGGTAGGCAGAACTGAATTGTAAATTTGTGCCCAACTTCTTGTGCAATGTCCTCCAAAAATGACCCTAAAACTTTGCATCCTTGTATGAGATAATAGATTGAGGTAAACCATGTATTCTGAAAATTTCTTTGAAAAATAATTTAGCAATATTTGATGCATTATATGTGCTTTTTCATGGAATAAAGTGTTTCATTTTACTAAAACAATCAACCACTACAAAAATGTTGTCAAATCCCTGTTTAGTCCTGTTGAAGACAATTATTCAATTGTATAATGTCATTGATGTTACACAAATGTCTATAGCCAAACCAAGCATAGTCAGTGTATGCCAAGTGATTTTCAATGTATATCAAGTTCACTTGGGCATTCAGAAAAGTTAGTTTCAACTGAGCACGGTCGGGCATTGAAGGATTACAATATTAACCAAGTTATGCATTTAGTGTCAGCCAACTAACAACAATTTACATTTTATATTTATTTGGTTAATTACAGCCAACAAATTTGAGTTTATTGTTTTTTTTCTTATCATATATATACAAGGTCAAGTTTGCATTGAATGTGTGGAAGTAGTAGATTTTTTGATATGAAGAATGAAGGCGAAATCAAAGGGAATTCTGATTAAGGATAGAATATCCAAACAAAGCTGCAAAATAATATTTGATTAGTGAGGATCCATTTTAAGCCAGAACAAAGATCTAAATCTACAACGACAATTCCTTCTACAATCAGGTCAATTCATTGTTACTCTCTAACAATTTTAGTAGTGATCCAAATCTCTTAACAGAGTAGACTTAACAATCTTTTTGTAAATGCTCTCACAAGGTAGCATTTCTACATTGATGTGTTTGAAGACCTCTAACAAGGCCACTCCTTATAGGGTGATTAAATCCTCTAATAGGGTCACATGTAGCAGCGTGTTTTTTTAACCTTTAATAGGCTTGGCTCCTAATAGGTCTCACTTCAGAAGAGTGAAAAATAGTAACTAGTTACATTGGTGTTTTTTTCCCATATTTGGTTTCCAAATTAAATAATGGTGTCATCTGTGTACATGTTATTTGTTTTATGCTTTATGTTTCTGCATTTGTTTAAAAAAGGTTAATCTCATATAAACATCTTAAGATTGCTTTATTAACTGAGTTACAACAAAATATCTTTGTTAACCAAGTGATAGTGATAAGTTTGTTTAAGACATCTAAGAGACTTGGATTTTTTTTCGAGTAATTGATTCACCCCTCCCCTCTCAGTTACTCAACTCATTTCCAACAATTGGTATCAGAGCATTTGGTGCTTTTAGGAAAGGTTTCAAGGCATAAGCTAAAGATCAAAGATGTCTTACAGAAGGGAGATCCCCAAGCTTAACAGAGACAACTTCGTTGCATGGAAAGAGTTGATGAGGCTACATCTATCTACTATTGGAGATACTATTTTGTAATTATTGGATCACAAGTATGTGGAACCACCTAGACCTATGTTTGTGGATCAGATGGTAGACATGAAGAATTATAACATAATGATGATTGATATAGCTTCTTCACTCAACTATTTAGAATTTGATAAAGTTAAGGACTTCCCTACTACCTATGATATGTGGAAGAAACTACATGAAATCCATGGAGGATATGACAATGTAAAGAGAGCCAAAGTAGAGAGTCTAAGAGGTTAGTTTGATCAGATGAAAATGAAAGAAGGAGAAAACATTACAAAATATAGTGAAAGAATCAAGAAAAGTGTCAGTGCCATCAAAGCTGCCGGTGGAATGATTGAAGACTGTGAGGCCTACCCCAATCTGACATAATCTTAACACTATTTATCATTTATGTGTTCTCTTGCCGATTCAGATTTTGTTATAGTTGGACTGTTGGGACGCATGAATTCTTTATGGATTTGTTGAATCCTTTTCTTGTAAACAACACCTGATTATGTAATCGAGAAATCTATTAGATACTTTGTGTGAGTGATGCAGACTTCTATTTAGGATTTAGTTTTGATGGTTTTGTATATTGGATTAGTATGGGGATGTTAGATGAAATCAAGATTCAGATTTATTAAGAGTATGTTATGCATATGGAATAGATGTAGATATTGTTAAGTTCAATGAATCTTTGTTGCAAGTGTGAGTGAATGTATGTTCAACTTACATT
>MU228359.1:7274772-7352921 GCA_018584345.1 Thuja plicata | reverse complement strand
AAATAATGAATTAGTATCTTGAATCTATTAGTTAAATTATTAATTTTGGAGTATCTATTTAGTCAGGGTTTGAATTAAATTAAGATTCAATTACTTTTAGGGATTATTGATTAAATTTAATTAGGAAACTTTATGTATTAAATTTGTTAGTGGGCTTAAAAGGAATATTTATTGGAATGTTTTATAATGAAATTATTTTCAGTCACATATATTAGCGCTCAACTGGGAGATAGATTAAGGATTAGTATATTTGTAATTCTAAAGTGCTACATGTTTAAATTTTTAGACTTAAGAGAAAATTTAATATAGATTTATATTTAAAGGTTCTATTTAAAATTAAATTAATTAAGTTATTTTGTATTCCTTGGGGTTATTCTTTTCAAATATTAGTTCAATTGGTGATCTTGAAGACAATAATCTAGTTAACAAGATGAGGCATATGTTTTTTTTAGAATGTTTGGTCATGTTCTTTAGCGCACCTTGGATGCAAGGTGTCGTATAGCTTCTACTCCCTTCCGGTGGCTAAGTGTTAGTCACTCTGTATATGTGATTTGATTCAATTTGATTTTCAGCTTTGATGATCTTGTAAGTGATAAAGGGCTAGCAAAATTCTTTTTGGTTTTTCTTGCAATCATCTAGTCACCAAATCCTAGCAACTTAAGTCTGCATTCAAAGCTAAATTAAATCTTGGTAAGAAGGATGGAAATCAAAATGAAAATAGATTGAAAGTGATAGTGATGATGAATCTGATGATGAAGATCTAGAAATCATTGAAGCACTACTTGCAAAAAGAGTTTCCAAAGGAAAGTACAAAGGAAGAATACCACTGATTTGCTTTTCATGTAACGAGGTTGGCCACATTGTTTCTAAGTGTCCAAACAAAGAAGACAAAGATGAGATAAAGTTCAAGAAGTACAAAAGCAAGAAAGATTTCAAAAGTTATAAAGACAAAGGTAAGAAATCTTGTTATATTGCAAAAGATTATGATAGTGATGAACATGAAGATGAAATGGTTTATTTTATTATTATGGATGAGTCAGATAATGAAGAAGATTAAAATACTACACTTTTCTCTCATATTGGTAAAAATGACACCTGGATAATTGATAGTGGTTGTTCTCACCACATGACTAGTGATAAAGTAAAATTTGAACATCTTGAGCACTATGATGGTGGTAGTGTCATTTTTGGAAATGATGAACCTTGCTATGTGAAAGATAAAGGTTGTATTACTCTAAATGGAGGAATCAAATGTGATATGATTATTGGGTTGAAGGACTAAGGTGTAATCTACTAAGTGTGGAATAGCTGAATAACATTGGTTTCAAGGTAGAATTCATGAATAGTATGGCCAAGCTCCTAGATGGTAAGGGAAACCTAGTTGGAACTGGTAGACAAACAAAAGGTAATTTATTCTATCTTGATCTCACTGAAAGTTCATGCTTTATTTCACAAGTAGAATAAATTTGGTTATGGCATAAAAGATTGTGTCATGTGAATTTTGATAACTTGGTCAACATAAGAAAGAATAGAAGAGTAAGAGGTATTCCTATTTTAAAGAAACCTGAATTGGAAATATGCAAACAATATCAAATTGGGAAGATTGGAAAAACTAGTTTCAAGAGAAAGAATTAAAACACTAATGAAGTCTTGGAGTTAGTGCATACTGATCTATGTGGACCAACTGGAACAAAAAGTCACACTGGAGAGAAGTATTTTATTCTATTTTTAGATGATCATTCTAGAATGATGACTGTTATGTTTCTCAAAGAAAAAAAAGAAGATTTTTATAAGTTCAAGTGGTACCTTGCTAGAGTTGACAAGGAAACTGGAAAGAAACTAAAATATCTAAGATGTAATAGAGGAGGTGAATTCATTTCTAATGAGTTCAATGAATTCTGTAATGAAAGAGGAATCAAGAGACAAGTATCTGCCCCTGTGAGACCACAAAAAAATGGAATAGAAGAAAGGAGAAATAGATCTATTATGGATTGTGCAAGAACCCTGATGATTGAAAAGAATGTTGCAACCAAATACTAGAAGGAAGCTATCAGCACTATAGTTCACACCTTGAACATATTTCAACTAAAGAAAGGTACTAATCAGACACCCTTTGAATTATGGTATGGCTATAAACCCAATCTTTGTTATTTCAAAGTATTCAGAAGTAAATGTTACATCTTGAAGGAAGCAAGCAATGAAAAATTTGATGTAAAAGGAGATGAAGGCATATTCCTAGGCTACTCTGGTAGAAGCAGAGCATATAAATGTTTTAATCTTGCTACTCATAATGTCATAGAAAGTGTACATGTAAAAATTGATGAGTTTGTAGAGATAAGTGAAGAAAAGAGGAGTAAAGAGCCTGAGGGATACAGGAACTTTGTGTATTATAAACCTGATACTGTCCCTAAAACTCAAGCAATGGTGATTGGACAACAACCATGTCAACCACTAAATTCATCAGTAAAAACTTTGTTACAACCAGTTCAACCCAGGTAGAATAATCTGAGTCTTAGATAGAGGCAACCGAGTCTCAGACAGTGGAACCTGGGTCTTAGTTAGAAGAGAAGAAAAAAATGTTTGAGCATGGTGAAACAAGTAGAGTAAGCCTAGAATCAAAATTGAAGGAACCTATACTTGCCAAATATGTCAGAAGGAATCATGGACCTGAGAAAATAATTGGAGATCAAACAAAAGGTATAATGACAAGGAACAAACTTAAAGGTACATGTTTTCTTAGTGAATTTGAACCTATATCCATTAAAGATCCATTGAATTATGAAATTTGTATTGAATCCATGAATGAAGAGATTGAGAAGATAGAAAAGAACAAAACCCAGACTCTTGTGCCTAGACCAAAAGAAAAAAATGTGATTGGTACTAAGTGGGTTTTTAGAAACAAGTTGAATGAAACAGGTGAAGTTTCTAGAAACAAGGCAAGATTAGTGTATAAAGGATATGCTCAAGAAGAGGGAATTGATTATGGAGAACTTTTTCTCCTATTGCGAGTCTTGAAGGAGTCAAAAATCTTCTGGCATATGCAACACATAAATGATTCAAGGTATACCAAATGGATGTAAAATCTGCATTCTTGAATGGAATTCTGGAAGAGGAAGTCTATATTGAGCAACCTGAAGGTTTTGTTGATTCTAACAAAAGGAATATGTTTGAAAATTGCACAAAGCCTTGTATGGACTGAAGCAAGCTCCTAAAGCCTAGTATGAAAGACTACATGGTTACCTGGTAAGTATTGGATTTTAGATAAATAATGATAATAGTAGCTTGTACATCAAAGAAGGACCTCAGAACAAGATACTATTAGCAAAGATATTTGTTGATGATATACTATTCACTGGATATGATGATTTATGCAAAATATTTTTTGAAGAAATGAGTAAGGAATTTGAGATGTTTATGTTTGAAGAAATCAATTCTTTGTTGGTTGACAAGTTCATTAGATAAAGGATGGCATCTACATTACTCAGTCTAAATACATCAAAGAGGTACTAAATAAATTTTGAATGGAAGATTCCATACCAGTTGGGACACCTATGTCTAATGGAGATAAGTTGTCTAAGGATGATGACTCAAAGGAGGTAAATCAGACTACCTATAGATCCATAATTGGCAAACTTCAATATGTTGTTCACACTAGGCCTGATATTTCATTAGTAATTGGTATTGTTGCAAGGATTTTAGCTAATCCTAGAGAGAATCATTTGATGGCTATCAAAATGATTCTAAGATATCATAAGGGTACTGAAGATTATGGATTATGGTATAACAAAGGATGAAATTTTGATTTGAAGACTTTTACTGATGCTAATTGGGTAGGAAGTGTTGATGATAGGAAGAGCACTAGTGGTGGAGCGTTATTTCTTGGAAAGAGGTTAGTCTCCTGGACTAGTAAGAAACATAATTCCATCTCTCAGTCTATGGAAAAGGTAGAGTATGTTGTTGCAACAATGAATTGTTCAAATATCATATGGTTCAAACAACTATTGTTAGGTATGAAGGAGGATATTAAAGAACCATTTGTTATCTACTGTGACAACACTAGTGCTATTAACATTTCAAAGATTTGTGTGAAGCATACTAAGACCAAGAATATTGTAATAAAGTATCATTTCTTTAGAGAATTGGTTTCAGACAAGGAAGTAAGGTTGGAATATGTGAATACTAAAGAACAAATTGCAGACATATTCACTAAACCTTTACCCAAGGATACATTTTTGTATCTAAGAGGAAAGCTTGGGGTGATTCCCCTAACTAAGGCTCACTAAAGCATAACTTAGTGATGCATCAACTGAGCTATAGTAAAGATCTAACAAGTTGATGCAGGCTTTTCAGAGATTATTGCATATGAATTAGTACATCAGGTACATTATAAATTAAAAGAGAGAGAGAGAGATTATTAGATGGAGTCTTTGGCATTCGATGTCAAAGAGGGGGAGTTTGTTGATGTCATGCCAAAGAAATTTTATCAGAGATTGATGTAAGACGGAGAAATCTATATTTCAATAATTGTGAAGATAGAGGGGGTTTTTGGATGAGAATCATAATGCAGCTAAGAACATTAATATATATATATTTCCTTCTTATTTCTATTTCTCTAAAATTCTTTGTATTATGACATTTTATGTTTCCATCAATGCCAAAGAGGGAGATTGTTGAAGACAATTATTCAATTGTATATTGTCATTGATGTTACTCAAATGTCTATAGCCAAACTGAGCATAGTTAGTGTATGCCAAGTGATTTTTAGTGTATATCAAGTTCACTTAGGCATTTAGAAAATTTAGTTTCAACCGAGCACGGTCGGGCATCGAAGGATTACAGTATTAACCGAGTTATCCATTTAGTGTTAGCCGACTAAAAATAGTTTATATTTTATGTTTATTTGGTTAATTGCAACCGACAAATTTGATTTTATTATTTATTTGGAAATGTATTCAAGATGACTTGACAAGGATTATCATATATATACAAGGTCAAGTTTGGATTGAATGTGTGGAAGTAGTAGAGTTTTTGATATGAAGAGTGAAGGCAAAATCAGAGGGAATTTTGATTAAGGACAAAATATCCAAACAGAGATGCAAAATAATATTTCATTAGTGAGGATCTAGTTTAAGCCAGAATAGGAGTCTAAATCTGGAAAGTCATTTTTTTCTACAATCAGGTCAATTCATTGTTACTCTCTAAAAATTGTAGCAGTGATCAAAATCTCTTAACAGAGTAGACTTAACAGTACTTTTGTAAATCCTCTCACAAGGTGGCATTTCTACATTGAAGTGTTTGAAGACCTCTAACAAGGCCACTCCTTACAGGGTGATTAAATCCTCTAACATGGTCACACCTAGCAGTGTGCTTTTGTAACCTTTAACAAGTTTGGCTCCTAACATGGCTCACTTCAGAAGAGTGAAAAATTGTAACTAGTTACATTGGTGATTTTTCCCATATTGGGTTTCCAAATTAAATCTTGGTGTCATTTGTGTACATGTTATTTGTTTTATGCTTTATGTTTTTGCATTTATCCACTAAAGGTTAATATCATATAAACATCTTAATATTTCTTTGTTAACCGAGTTACAACAAAATCTCTTTGTTGACCGAGTGACAGTGAAAAGTTTGTTTAAGACATATAAGGGACTTGGATTTGTTTTTAAAGTAACTAATTTACCCTTCCCCTCTTAGTTACTCAACTCATTTCCAACAATTCCTTTGTAATCCCATTACAAAATCCATTGATATTGCTTCCCATGGTTTTAAGGGTATAGGTAATGGTTGGTAAAGTCCTTGGTTGGTTGAAACACCTTTGGATTGTTGGAAAATGACACAAGTTTAAACAAATTTTTGAACATCATTCTGCATCTTAGGCCAATAGTAGTGTCTTATGATTGCTTCTAGTATCTTGTCTAAGCCAAAGTGACTACTCATTCCCCCACAATATTTTTCTTGGATGATTTTGTCCTCATGGAACACCTAGGAATGCATAGTTGACTGCCTTTAAAGAGTAGGCCATCCTGTATCAAAAGGTATGAAAAATCAGTGTGGTATTTGTCCACAAGTTTTGTACATACTTCATATGCTTCACAAAAATATGGATTATCAATGTAGAGATCTTTTAGAGCAGTTGTCCCAATACTCTTGACTAGTATTTCTTGGATTAGGAAAATTCTTCTGCTTAGTGCATAAACCACTTTATTGGCTACACCTTTCTTATGTTAGGAATAACAGTCCACAAGACAAGTAAGAGGGGGGATGAATCAGTTGTAGTATAGATTATTAAAATTTAAACTTTACAAATCAAAAATGCAATGTAAATGATAACACAGTAAATGCCAATACCATAACACAATACTTGCTATCAAGGAAACCCTATTAAAGGTAAAACCCCAATGGGAATTAGCACCCACAAATAATGTACTGAGAGTATAGTATCCCTGTTAAAAGATTTATCCTTGTTAGGATCTTATTACAACATTATAGTACACAGTCCCTGTTAGGAGACATACCCTGTTAGGAGTCAAGAAAAATAGTAGAATCACTGCCTATGCACACTGCCCAAAGAAGGTTAAAACTACCCTCAAGTATTCACAATCTGAACACATGTATATAGCTGATAGACAATCCAGTGAACTATTTGATAGCAAATGTCTTTGCTTGATTAGATCCAATGAAGCATAACAATCATCAACTCTGCTCTACATCCAACAGTCAACACGCTTTGTAGTTTTCATAACTCTCTTCTCTTTTCAATCTCTTCCACACCTTTTCCAAATGAAAAGATCACTCATATATACCCTCTTACAATAATTCATTAGGTCAAAAAATTAGGCTTTCCCAATATAAAAATAATTGATTAGGTCATGCATTTAAGGTTTTCCAATATATAGATAATTATATAACCCCTTTCTAAGATAAAAACGGTACCTATAACAAGTAAAAATCAAATAAATTCCATCACATATACTCATAGATCCACAATCTACGCTCACAATTTGTTTTACACACTATATGTTAGAATTCGACCACCAGATAGGTCTCCTCTAGAATATACACCATAGCTAATGTCACTAGTAACCAAAAAAAAATCAAACTCAACCCATCACTCCAACATATGTTGGTTGTCCATCAGTAAGCTCACTTCATTTTAAATATCTTCACCATAAAGATATACCCAAAACACAAAGACCTACTTTGTCCAGCATCACAGTTACAGTCCAGAAACCAGTCTTCACCAAATCAACTGTAACATCCAAAATATGCATCATAAAGCCAAGAGACCTTAGAAGTAAGTTCCACACACATCCTTCTACATGTATCCAACTTCTATAATTCTGAATCATCCATACAGTGCCCGTACATGTCTGCTAGTTAAGTAACCAGTGTGTCCTCTCCACAGAAACATATGTTGACATCAGTGACAAAACATGAATATCAACAGTATGATTAGTACCAAAAATTGATATCATCCAATAATCTCCCACTTTGGCATTGATGAAAACATATGGGAAAATCTATCAACCCAATAATTACTCTCTCTCAATACAATCTTCTCAATATCCTCAACACAAATCTCCCCAAAATAGTAGGTATTTTCACATAGACTCTTTCCCCCTTTGGCATCAATGGAAAAGGGTGCCATAACTCATCTGTAGTTCTCTGTAAGGTGTATCTTTTTAAAATCTTCATGTCCAATCAACCAGGTGCAAGATCACCCAAATGTGCTCTAATGTTCCTGCGATCACTCCCCCTGAGGAGTAGATCCATACATCAAGTCAAGAAAATTATATAGCTATGTGAATCACTAGACTAATGCATATCTGCATCAATTAATTACCATTGGGAGGGGCCATCACCCCAAGAATGCTTCTGAGATATTCAAAATCATCTTTTGGAAAAGGTTTAATAAATATATCTGCTATTTGTTCCTTTGTGCAAATGTATTCCAGTTTAATTTCTTTCTCTGCTACCTTCTCCCTCAAGAAATGATACTTAATAGAAATGTGCTTTGTCTTGAATGCATTACAGGATTCTTTGACATGTTAACAGTGCTAGTGTTATCATAGTAAATAACCACTAGCTCTTCAAATATTATTCTAATGTCTTTTAGCATTTGTTTCATCCAAACAACTTGTGTATAATTTATTGCAGCAACAACATATTCTAACTTGACAGTAGATTGAGCAATACAGTTTTGCTTCTTGCTTTACCAAGCAACCAGCCTTTTCCCAAGGAAAAATGCACCACCACTTTAAATCTTTCTATCATCCAAATTACCTACCCAATCAACATCAGTATAAGCCTGTAGGGTAAAATCATCTAATTTTTCATACCACAATCCATATTCTACTATCCCTTTCAAATATCTAAAAATTATTTTCACAATAGAAAAGTGTGTTTCTTTAGGATCTGCCTGATATCTATCCACAATTCCAACTGCATTAGTAATATCTAGTCTAGTGTGAGTTAGATATTGTAGACCACCAATCATTGATCTATAATTTGTCTGAATATCACTTTGATTTTCATCATTACTAGTTAGTTTATATCCAGTCACCATGGGTGTTCCAAGAGGTTTACAATCTTCCATTCCAAATTTCTTCAACATTTCCTTAAGATACTTGGTCTGAGATATAAAAATGCCAGTCTTGCTTTGATTAATTTGAAAACAAAGAAAAAATTTCATTTCACCAATCATTGACATCTCAAATTCATTTTCCATTTCTTTAGAGAACTTATTACTCATCTTGTCATTGCCTCCAAAAATAATATCATCAAAAAAAACTTCTATAATCATGATTCCATCTTCATCAGTTCTTAAATATAAATTACTATCGACATTACCTATTATGAAACCAAGATGAAGTAAGTACTTGTCTAGCCTTGCATATCATGCCCTCGATGCTTGTTTCAATCCATACAATGCTTTCTTTAGCTTACAAACCATGTTTTCATCATCTGTCAAATGAAAACCATCAGGTTGCTCAATGTAAACTTCTTCCAGATCACCATTCAAGAATGTTGACTTCACATCCATCTGATAAACTTTAAAGTCTTTATGTGTAGCATAAGAAAGAAATAATCTCACAACTTCCACTCTAGAAACAAGAGAAAATGTTTCTTCATAGTCTATTCCTTCTTGTTGCGAATAGCCTTTACATACTAGTCTAGCCTCATTTCTTACCACTACTCCTTCCTCATCCATCTTGTTTCTAAAAACCCATTTAGTACTAATCACAATTTTGTTCTTAGGTCTTGGAACCATTTCCCAAGTATTGTTTTTCTTTATCTGATCACGTTATTCTTCCATAGCTTTAGTCCAAGATTCATCTCTACATGCTTCATCAGTAGTTTTCAGTTCAACTTGAGAAATCAAACAAATTTATTCTCTAGCTTTAGATCTAGTCATCATGCCCTTACTTACATCACCAATTATTTGATCTTCAGGATGGTTCTTCTTTACATGCCTTGGTGTCTTAGGATTCTTAGTGACCTTAATCAGTTCATCTTCAGTCTCATTATCAACCATCAAAGGTTCTTTAGGTTTAGCAGTAACCTCTTTCATTTCTCTAATCTGACCACAGTCATATATCCTTTCTTGAATCTGAAACTTTTCATCTATCCTCACATTGACACTTTCAATCAACTTTCTCAATCTTAGATTGTAACATTTATATGCTTTACTCTTAGAAGAATAACTAAGAAAATTCCTTCATCACTTCTTGCTTCAAACTTTCCTATCTCATAATCTCTCTTGATATAACATTTACTACCAAATATTCTAAAATATTTCATGGTAGGTGTATGATCAAACCATAATTCATAAGGTGTTTTACCTATACCTTCTTTGATCTGAATTTTGTTCAAAGTGCATATAGCAATACCAAAAATTTCTCTCCAATAAACATGTGATACATTGCCTTCTAGTAGCATAGTCCTTGCAGCATCTAAGATAGTTCTATTTCTTCACTTTGCAATTGCATTATGTTGTGGTGTCCTAGGTGCAGATGTTTTTCTGAATATTCCTTGCTCATAATAGTATGAATTAAATAATTCTGATGTAAACTCACCAGCTCTGTCTGATCTCAAACACTTTATCTTCAGGCCAGATTCATTCTCAACTTTTTCTTTAAATAACTTGAACTTTTCAAATGCTTTTGACTTCTCTCTTAAATATGTAACCCACATCATCCTAGAAAAATCATCAACAAAAATTAAAAAGTATCTTTCACCATAGTATGATCTAGTTCTTGTAGGACCACATAGATCTGTATGCACCAGATCCAATTTCCCTTTTGCCGAATAAGCTTTTCTTTTAAAAGTGCTTCTAGTTTGCTTCCCCATAACACACTCTCTACACATAGTGTTAGATGGATTTACAATTTTAGGTAGATCTCTTACTGCTTTTGTCATACTTTCCTTCACAATGTTATCAAAGTTAACATGAAAAAATCTTATGTGCCATAACCAACTATCATCAACCTTCACAATAAAACAAGAAGCTTCAGATGTATTCAATTCAAATACATTTCCTCTAGATTTAGTACCAGATTTTATCAAATCTCCTAATTTTGTTCTGATAGATCATTTCCCATCAATGAATTTTAATTGATAACCCTTGTCTACTAGTTGTCCAACACTCAATAGATTATACTTAAGTCCATCAACAAGTAATACATTTTTAGTATTAGTCTTCGCATCTAGAGAAATAGATCCTATTCCAATTATAAGCTTGGGAGTATTATCACCAAATATAAAAACACCACCATCATGTCTTTTCAAGCTCATAAACTTATTTTTGTCTCCAGTCATATGATGTGAACAACCACTGTTTATAACCCATTTAGACTTATTTTCAACATAGGATGCTAAGGCTTTTTCCTCATGCATAGGTTCATCATCCTTAATGGCAATAAATCCAATTTCATCATAATCATCATCATCATCATCATCAGATACACCTTCACTAGCATAATAACATTCCTTGTCTTTTGAATATTTGGACTTGAAAAACTTAGGTTTGTGCTTCAGAACTCTTGTAGGACATCTAGATGAAAAATGACAAATCTTGCTACATGAAAAACATTTCAAAGTTAATTTTCCTTCAAACTTGTCCTTACCTCTCTTTTCTCTTCTAGCAATCAGTACCACTACTTCATCTAGCTTTCTTTCTTCTTCCTATATATGTTCCCATTCATTGGCATAGGCTCCAAGTTCTTCCCTTAGGTCACTACTACTAGTGCTTGTATTTCTAGATAAGGTCTTTTTGTTCTTGTGCATGGTTGCCTTAAATTCTGACTCAACCAATCTCCCAATTCTGTAGCCTCAAAATAAGTTAGCTTTTTGATCAACATTTCTCTAGTAAAGTTTGGTGTCAAAGGTATAATCTCCTTTATAGCCTGTACTTTGGTTTTGTAGATGGGTGTCAAAGATGAGTATCTTTGCAATCACTTATTCCTTACTGTAGGTGCCTCTAGAGTTTCTAATGCCAGTAACCACTGCTATAATTCTCTATGCATATGCCCTAATGTTCTCATCTTCTCTCATCTTCATTGATTCCATTTTTTTCTTCCAGTTCTGCAACTTTGCCTATTTAGTAAACTTGTCTCCAATATACAATGCTTCTAACCTTGTCCATATCTCATGTACAGAATCTAGGTCTTTTACTTCTATGAATTCTCCTTCATAAAGTGCATTGATCAAAGATTCCCTTGCAACAATATTACATGAAAATAGATTATTTTCATCCTTAGTAGCCTTCTCTAATTCATCCTCAGTGGTTAAATTTTCTTTTTTCTTTGTGATCATCCAATAGTGAATTCCCAAACATAGTAAGTGTGTTCTCATCTTGTTCTTCCAACGTCAAAGTTTTCAGGATCAAATTTTAGACTATCCTTCTTGTAGTAAGTCATCTTCAAGATCACCTTAAGTTGTTAAGATTTCTCTCTAAGGACTAGTAGCTCTGATACCAATTGTTAGGAATAATAGTCCACAAGACAACTGAGAGGCGGGGGGGGGGGGGGGGGGAATNGGGGGGGGGTGAATCAGTTGTAATATAGATTATTAAGCTTTAAACTTTACAAATCAAAATTGTAATGCAAATGATAACACAATAAATGCCAACAACATAACACAATACTTGTTGTTGAGGAATCCTTGTTAAAGGTAAAACCCCAGTGGGAATTAGAACCCACAAATAATGTACTGAGAGTATAATATCCTTGTTAAAAGATTTAGCCCTGTTAGGATCTTGTCAAAGCATTATAGCACACAGTCCTTATTAGGAGATAGACCCTGTTAGGAGTCAAGAAAAATAGTAGGCTCACTACCTAGGAACACTGCCCAAAGAAGGTTAAAATCACCCTCAAGGATTCACAATCTGAACAAGTGTATATAGCTGATATAAAATCTAGTGAACTGCCTGATAGACCCTATCTTTGCTTGATCAGTTCCAATGAAGCATAACAATCATCAACTATTCTCTACATCCAATATTCAACAAGCTTCGTGACTTTCATAACTATCTTCTCCTTTCAATATCTTCCACACCTTTTCCAGATGAAAAGATCACTCATATATACCCTCTTACAATAATTCATTAGGTCAGCCAATTAGACTTTCCCAATATACAAAAAATTGATTAGGTCATCCATTTAAGGCTTTCCAATATATAGATAATTATATAACCCCTTGCTAAGATAGAAACAATACCTATAAAAAGTAAACAACAAATAGAATCCATCACATATACTCATAGATTTGCAAGCCACACTCAGAATTCATTTTACATGCTATATGTCAGAAGTCAGCCACTAGATAGGTCTCCTCCAGACTATACACCATAGTTGACATCACTAGTAACCAAACAAAAATCAAACTCAACCCATTACTCCAACATATGTCAGTTGTCCATCAGTAAGCTTGCTTCATCTGAAATATCTTCACCAGAAAGATATACCCGAAACACAAAGACCTACTCTGTCCAGCATTACAGTTATAGTCCAGAAACATGTCTTCACCAAATCAGCTGTAACATCTGAAATATGCATCATAAATCCAAGAGACCTTAGAAGTAAGGTCCACACAAATCCTTCTACATATATCTAACTTATATCATTATGAATCATCCATACAGTGCCCGTACACATCTTCTAGTTAAGTAACCAGTCTTTCCTCTCCATAGAAACATATGTTGACATCAGTGACAAAACATGAATATCAATAGTATGATTAGTACCAAAAATTGATATCATCTAACATCTTATGTTTAATTGAAAATGAGTAGGCTTGGATTTGTTCCATCCACTTAATGTATTTGACACTTAACTTGTCCTGGGTGTTTAGATAGCTTAATGCATGGTTGTTTGTAAAAAAAAACAAATCCTTTAGGTAGCAAGTAATGCCTCCATTTCTTGAGGGCCTGCACCATGGCATACAAATCTAAGTCATAAGTGGCGTATCTCCTCTTGGAATCATATATTTTTTCTGAGAAGAAGGCTACTAGTTTTCCATCTTGGCTTAAGACTGCCCCTATAGCCAAGCTACTAGAATTAGTCTCTACTATGAATACTTTGTTAAAATCAAGGAGTGTGAGGATGGGGTATTGTGTTACTCTAGATTTCAAGTACTCAAATGCATTGTTAGCCTCCTTAGTCCAAAATTTTTTTATTTCCTTTCCACCCTTAATTGTTTCAAGCATAGGTGCACATACATGATTGAAATTCTTAATGAATTTTCTATAAAAAGTAGCTAAACCATGAAACCTTCTTACATCACCTTGATTCTTAGGGGGTGGATAGTTGATAAGAGCATCCACTTTTGAGGGATCCATGTTGAGTGTCCCTTGGAGGTTACAAATCCCAAAAAATGTGAGTTCCTTCTAGAAAGAGACACACTTGTCTAGATTGATGAAAATTTTGTGTTCATTTAACCTTTTGATCACCATTTCAAAATTCTTGAGATGATATTCTAAACCACCACTGAAGATGAGAATGTCATCAACATAAACATCAAGAAATTTTCTATTGTAATCATAAAGTAGTTCATTCAGTAACCTCATAAAGGTTGAGGGTGCATTCCTTAACCCAAATTACATGACAAGTCATTCATAAAGACCATCTATGGTCTTGAATGCAATCTTCCATTCATCCCCTGGTTTTATCCTTATCTGATGATAACTAGACTTTAAGGCAATTTTTGAAAAATAAGAAGCATTACCCAACTAATCTAGAAGATCCTCAATTCTTGGGATGGGAAATCTATATTTTATTGTTATTTTATTGACTAACCTACTGTAAGTATAGAGCCTCCATGTTCCATCTTTCTTGGGGACTAGGACTGATGGGACTACAAAAGAGCTTAAGCTCTTTTGAATCAATCCTTTTTGTAGGAGATCTTTCACTTGGTTTGAAATTTTTGCATTTTGAGTGGGAGTCATCTTGTAGGGGGAATTATTGGGCAAAGAAGCACTAGGTACAAATTCAATTTGATGACTTATATCTCTTATGGGTGGGAGGGATGAGGGTAAGTCACTAGCAATAGCATCATGGTAAGTTTCAAGAAGTTTATGAACTTCCTTTGGCACTCATTTCTGTGTGTCTGCTACTATTATGTCCTTTGGTTTTTGAATCAAGACATATCCTCCCTTATTTTCTCCTTTTACTATTTCAATTATTTCTTTTTCTCCCACAACTATAACTATTGGCTCTTTTTTTGATTTTGTATCAGGTAGAGTTCATGGTGAAAGAGACACCATTTTGGACAAGGGTGTAGGTATTTTTCTTACCATTTTGAGTGGCATCCACATCATATTTACAAGGTCTACTTAGGAGTAGATGTTAGACATCCATTTCTACTATTTCACATAGAACTTTTTCCTTGTAATCACTAATAGAAAACTCTACCCAAGCTTGTTCTTTTACCAATGTTTGTTGACCCTTAGCTAACCAAGAAAAATTATAGGGACATGGATGAGGAAATATCTATAATTTTAACTTTTGAGCCATCTCATTAGACACTAAATTTTCACTAGAACTAGAGTCAATGATCATTTTACATACCCTTTATTGCTTCTAAAGTTGGTTCTAAACAATGAATTTCTTTGTGGTGGTTCTCCACCTTAGGGCATCTGCAGTAGGGTTTGTCTCATCATTAGGCATAATCCTTCTTCAGGTTCAAGCTTCTTTGATGTATTTATTTGATTGTCTTATTGGGATAATTTTACTCTTCTTTCTCCTTGGTTGTTTGACCCCAACTTTTTTGGACATTTATTTCCATGGTGTCCCAACTGGTTATAGTTGAAGCATTTAAAAGTGCCATTGTTTCTTCCACCAAATATTCCCCTTCCAAAGGGTCTTCTTCCTCTATAGTTGCTTCTAAAGCTTGACTCTCCTTGTTATTTTTCTTCTTGTATTTGTTCTTCAAAAGTTCTTGAAGACTATCCTCTTCCAAAAGAGTTTCCTCTGCCCATAAAGTTTTTGTTGATGTTATTACTATTACTGCCCTTTCCTCTATTGCTTTTCTCTTGTCTTTTTCTTAACTTGTCTTCTACTTTCAATGATAATTGATAGCATTTGTGCACTCTCTTTGGTGTGCAGACTTAAGTTTTCTTGGATTGGGTACTTTAATCCATTAATGTATCTTTCCAACTTCTCTTCTTCTGTCTCTTTTGTGCTAGCCTTTATGCACAATTTATGAAACTCTTCAGTGTATGTACTCACATCCATATCTTTTTGTCTGAGGTTTTTCTTCTTTCTATGAAGTTTCACCCCATAATATTCTGAAACATAGGTCTCTCTAACCAAGGTAACCATCTTGTTCCATGTTGATATCATACTTTTACCATTCTTCACCCTCTCAGTTTGGATAAAGTTCCACCAAGTTAGGGCTCCTCCCTTCAACTTGGACTTTGCTATCTTGACTCTTTGTCTTTTTGTTATATCTTCACATTCAAAGAAACTTGTCAAGGACTCTATCCAACCCATTGCGACATCAGGGTACATTCTTCCACTGAAAAAGGAAAGTCTATCTTTCCATCCATGGTTCTCCTCTCCATGGATTTAAGAGCATTCAAGAGGGGTCTTTGGTCTACAGGAACTTCTTCTTATTCCTTCTTAGGGGCTTCTTCTTCATCCCCTTCATCATTTCTAGAATGTTCATCCATCCTCTTGTCTATTCTTCCCTTGAGTCTTTCAAAATCATCTCTTAAGGATTGACTGTCATCCCTCATTTCCATATTATCAGCCATTAGTTATATGAATAGTTTGGCTAACTTCATGTTACTCATTATGATAGTGGTTTCTCCATCTCCCTCTGATATTTTGTCTTTTTCCTAAGAACTCTTTACCTAGCTCTGATACCACTTGATGCAGAGGATATAGCTTCACTATGTCCTAAAGGACTAAATCTCTCAAATTTTTAAGGAGATCACTTACTATAGACTCTACACCATTTAAAACAAATTCCAACTTCAATATAGCATCCAAACTTGATGATTCAAGTTCCTATTTTGGGTTGATTTGGACAATCACTCCCAATGACCCTACATGGGTACACCAAATTTTTGTAAAACACAAGAGGCTATGTGAATTTGTGGAATGGGGTTGAATCACATTGTCTAGGCCCTATTCATGACCAAAATGACACAAATCAAATAGTGGATTTCATTCAAGACTATTTTTTATAGTACTTCCCCTTTTAGGCACCTATTTTCCTTATACCCCTATGCAGACAATTTTTGGACTACAACTCTTTACTTTCCCAAAGATTTAGGAAAAATAAGGGTAGATTCATATAACCTTTATAAGGTTATAGATCTCCCAGAACTTGGTAGATAATGACTTAATCATACATTGCCTAAATATTGATATGTTTGCAAGGCCTAATTGCCCCAATTATGATTGATTAACAAAGGAAGCACCCAAGGATTGGAGTGAAGAGATTAACCATTGGTTCAGGGATGGTCTCTGTAATCACATAAAAATGGTCATCTAAACCCTAGACCCCCAATCTCAGTCTCATATCAAGAAACCCTAATCTTGATAATTCTAAGTCCTAAACCAAACAAGCAATTCATCAATTTCAAGCTAATTTGACTTGAATCCTAGGTCCTAATTAATTATCATACTTGATTAATTAATTAATTCCTAAAAAAACAATATATTGGAAAATAAACCTTAAGTTAATTATTTAATTGATATTCTAATATATTAATTAAATAAAATTACTAAATTGTCAATAAACTTAAAAAAGGAATTAAATTAATTAATAAAAACAAAATGTACATTTAAAATCAATTAAATATTTAAAAATGCATACCATGTCATCAACTGATTTTTGAATTAAAATATGCATTTAAAATCAATTAAATCTTTAAAAATGCATATGATGTCATCAACTAATTTTTGAATTGGAAATAAATTTGTTTTATTCAATTAAATTTATTATTATCTTTTCTCACTTTTGAAGCAAATCTATTTTATTTAGTTAACTTAATATTATCTATTTATCATTTTGGAAACAAAGTTGTTAATTGAAAACTGATTTTGGAAGTTTCTAAAAAGTCTGAATCTTTTGACCAATCAAATTGCTTGCACATGGATTGTGCTTCGTAAAATTGAATCCGAGCCACTTATTTCCTCTAATCTTTACTGTCGATTTTGGAGATATTTTCTATAAAAGAGAGCCTCATTTCCTTCACAAAGGATCTAGTTTTAGCTATCGTTATTATGCAGTTTTCATTTCTTAGAGCACATTTGATTTGGGTTTTAAAATCAATATCATCTTTCATTTGGTGCTTTAAGATTAATCTAATTAGCTTGGGATCAATCTTGCATTTGCATATTCGTGTAGAATAATCATTATCTCTTTAAAATCCTTCATTTAGGCTCTGGTGTAGTCACTATTTCATGCGATGACCTGAGAGAAAGATTCATACTCCTACCTACTAGAAGGCAATAGATCAATTCAAATTAGTTGTTCATTTATTATATTTGATTTGCACTAACCATGCAATGATCTATTGAAGTGTGTGTGTTTTTTGATTTTGTAGGAAGAAACCCATTTCCATGCATACATTTCTGGCGCCCACCATGGATTTTGTTGACATCAACAGGGATTTGAATTTCTCTGCCCTCACCACATGAATTTTTAATTTTACTGTATGTCTTTTAAGGCTCACAACTTGCTCATTTGAGGTCCAAATTAAGTGCAATGTTTTTTTATTTTGGGTAGAATTTTATGAATATCACTGTGGTGGAGTTATTTTCTGGTTTTGGTTTCTGGATTTATCATAAATTTCACTTTTTGATCATTATACTTGTCTAATCCTATGTTTTGCAGCTTTCAAAGCCTCATACAGGCTCATATGGTCACCTTTTTGAGTGCATTATTTTTGAAAGTGCATGATTTTTCATCTACTTTCTAAATATGGAATTAGTTTTGTGATTTTCTAATTTTTCTAATGTTGACCGATCTTTGGCTTTGTTTTTCTTTAACTTATCTTTTGATTACAACCTAACAGTGGTTTGCAAGACATTATAAATGAAGAAAAAATCATAAACTAATAATAAGTTTGATACAGGACACTTGTCAAAGACTTTGTGTGTCTTCTAAAATCATCATGTCTACATTTTGTAGTTAAATAACACTTCAAATTTGGTGCTTAAAAAGAATCATTTTTCTATGTGTTTGAAGTTTTCTTTAGATTTGTAATCTCAAAGAATTGCATGAATGTATACTCTCCCCTCGCCTTCGTGGATCTTGGGCGCAAGATAAATTCATGCAAATCATTTAGCGTGGCTACCTCCCAAGAGCTTTAACAGAGCCAGTGAGAAAGATTACCCAACCAGTAATAGGCTAAAGCCAAGCCCATCAAAACTGGTATATAAAAAATATCATTGTGATTAATCTCACAGTGAACAAGTGTCAATTTCGCTATGCCGACAGAAGATCTCCCTCAATACCCTCATGGTGCGTAAAACCTACAAAACCTAACTTTTGTAGGCTGGGAGGCCTCCTTAATGGGGCTAATTTTTTGCATGTATAGCTGCCTAAATGGATACCCTGACTACAAACCTTTTTCTAGTGACTAAAATCCCTCTATCTGTTGGTGTAGAAGGTCAAAGATGGACTAAGACATCCCACATTTTCATGGATCTTAGTAGAGACAATGGTCCCTTGGGAAGTCATTACCCTTAAAATTTGAAGCTTGGTGTTCTTGAGAAGTGAGTGCACTATAAGGAGGATCACATTCCTCCAAGCTTCTAAGTTGTCCGCTATGAGTAGGCTTGGCTGAAATTCGGTTCAAGTTGGATTTTAGTAGATATTTCCCTGGCTTACCTAGGTTGTGGTGTGTTTTTTCTTTTTACAACAAACATTCTTCTTGATGTGTCTTGCGAGACTGAAAAACAGAAATCAAATAATCAAAACAAACATCAAAATGATTAGCGATCCAAAATCTACACTTCTAGGATTTAAAATATCAACTCTTGTCCAAGTTTCTGCATCTAGTGTTGAAAATCTGAACATTAGTCAAATTGCTGCCCAAATTGGTATTCTGTCGTGAAGGTTCTGTTTGAATTTTCACAAAATTTGTGTTCTCAAAAAATCACTACTAGTTTGTTGTTGATCACAATCTGTTGACAATCTAACTTGTTGTTGTCTTGAGGTCTGATTTCACTATTCTAGTCCAAGTGAGTTGTTATTTTTCTCATGTTTGTCCATGCTGTCCTTATCCTAAGTTGTCAGATCAGGTTCATTAACCTTGACTCAAGATCAGATTCATTTCTTCTCCTTTTCAGTTGGACATTATCCCTTTGTCTTCCTTGGTCTTGGACTTAGTCAACACTTTAGATATCACTTCAACACCTATCAGGAAATCAATTGATTCATCATACCTTCTCTTCAATCTTCTAAGCAAGCACATCAAGACAATATTTCAATGTCTAAAAGAAAATGGGCTAAACCTTATGGTCCTAATAATGAGAAAGAAGAGATTCTTAGGGCAGCTTTATCAAAACAACTTCAAACTTTGAAATCTGAAATCCATGAATTAAAGGGGGAAAAGGATACACAATTCAACAAATCCTCATTAAGATCAACCTGTCCTTTTCTATTTGATCATGATTCTCACATCTCTCCACTTCCTTCCAACATGGATAAATCTTGGTATGGTAATCATATCTTTGACCAAGAGAGTCACTCCAAAGCCCTAAAAGCTGCTCAACATACCACAAAATCACCCTCCAAAGGAATCAATAACCTCATAAAGGAGAAACCATGGGTTAAATGCAAGAGGGACTTCACTCCTTTGGGACAATCTTATGAATCAACATTGGAAGAACTTCTTGAGCATGATCTCATCACATTACCTCAAGTCACATCACATGGATTGAAATTATTGAGTACCTATTGTGCATATCATCGACATAATGAGCATAAAAATTCAGCTTGTATGGAGTTGAAACATAAAATCTAAGATCTCATAGATGATGGCATAATCAAAGTGGAAAGTCCTAATGATTCATCTAATCTCAAGCATGATCAATATCAGTAATCTATTTCTAACAATGATTTACATATCACATCTACTTCTTCCACCACTCCTGCATCTCCTAAAGCTTCAAAACTAGAAACACCATCTCTATCAAGAATTGATCCTAATGATGACTATGTCTACCCTCAAGGACTACCTCTAAAAGAGGTCCAAGCTAATCAACATATGTTGACAATTTTTTCTTAGGATTCAAAGATCATAGACCCAAAGAATCCATGTGCTTCAACAACTATTAGGCCTATTCCAAATGATACTCCATTAAACTGTCAAGAATCCCCTATGCAGATCAAAATTCCTACCTCATCCTTAGAAGTGGCTCCATGTCAAGAGGGAAATCCAAAGTGTGAAGAAACAAATATCACTAATGATCAAGATCAAGACACCATCTATCCTTATCCAATGGTTGACCAAAGTCACATAACTAAAGAGTCTCATGATGATCCTCTCATCCCCTTCCATTTCTTCCTAGAGGACACTCTTACACCTCCTATATCTTATCCATCTCCCAAGCAAGATCAAACTATCCTTTCCACCATCTCTAATGAGCCTATTGAAATCAAGAGAAAAGTACCCTTTCTAAACCATCTAATGATCCTTGTCAAGATCATAGCATCCCATCATCCTATTGTCATATTCTTCCATATAGACCTCTAGAAACCGTCATTCCTCAAAATCCTTTGCAGAATAATAAATCCCCTCAAGCTTCAGCTACTCCTATCCAAGTTTTTCATATCAAGGCTAATCACGAGCCTACAGATATAAAGATGAATTCTAAAGAGAAGATCCTTGGTCATGCAGCTCACTCTAAAGATGTTGATATCCCTTCCACACCTTATCTCCCTCCTTTCAAAGTTAAGCATCGCCCTTCACTATCATCCAAGTCCATTCTTTGTCCCTATATCCTAAAGCTAAAACCGTCAAACCTTCCATCTATATTGGGTCCTTATATCCCTCCATCCACCATGCCTATCACTACTAGCTTGTCATACACTTACCCTATCCCCTATTAGGATCAACAAAGACATGAATCCTTGAAATATCTCTATCAACCAATCCATGTAAACCAGCCATATTGACCCTTTTCATCCATAGTTCCCAAGACTTTTGGAAGCAATTTGGATGTATAAAAAAAGATTTCAAATACAAGAATCCACTTACATATGAAGATCACTATGTCCAGTCTAATCGATAAGTGATTACAAATAAAAAGGAAATATTCTAGAGACCACAAAGGTCCACTGAGCAAAGAAGAAAATCAAAGAAATATGGGTTCCTAAATCCATCATGGAAGAATTGCGTTCTAAATCATCCAAAAGAAAAGGAAAATCAAAATCTATGTGGATTCCCACGTCTCTTCTAAAGGACTTGGATATAAAAAGAAAATCAAAGGCCATGTGGATTCCCAAGTCTCTCTTAAAAGGCTTGAACAAAAAGGAAAAGTCAGAGTTGGCATCCAAGCTTTTAAAGTCTTCCACTTCATCTCCATCTAAAAATCTCCCACCTTCTCCATCCATCTTGGGTCCTCATGTACCAAGATCCATATCCACTCATACATCAAAGCCTCAAGCTATTCCATCCATTTTTCCTCCATTTTTCCACTACCCTTCAAGGGGTGTGTCAATGTTGATCTTCTCACCATTTCCATCCACCTCTACACAAACCTTTCAATACCCTATCCAATATCCCGCACCTACCTCCTACCCATCCATCACATATCCTGCCATTCCTCTTATCCAATCCATCACATAAATCCTTGGCTACCATCTCCCTTATCCTCCATAACATTCTTCTCTACCATCACCCTATCAGTATCTTTGAGCATACTTTCAGCGGCCTTGGCCCATCATAGAATATCCTTCAAAGGAGCACTATCAAAAGAGCCAGAAGCTTAATTTCCTCCATAAAATTAAAAAAAGTACAAAAAAAATAAATAAAGATAAAAGTGCCTTGGTGAAAACCTAGTAAACAGGCACCTTGGTAGCAAAAGTAAAGATAAACCAATCCATCCTATGGTGAAAAACACTTATTTTTGTGCCTTGGATAAGTACCATGATGAAAACCTAGCAAACATGCATCATGCATAATTCCTCCTACTTGCACTCTTCACTTGGGGAAAAGTTCCTTCCTTGTCATCTTATCCATCATATATTACATCCATCTAGCCCATGAACATCCATGTTCCTTCTGGTGATCTTGAAAAGGTTGAGCCTATCCATGAACTCCATGTATCCTAAAATTCATTATCCTTTCCATCAACCTATTCACTTGCTCTCATCCATGGTACCCTATCATGATCTTTCTTATCCCAAGCCTATTCTTCCTATCTCTGAACATTCCTTCCATAATCTAGACCACCCACTCATACCCTTCATCGTCCCATATCCTAATTGTGCTATCATAACTATATCCTATCCTATCAAATTGATCCCTTGGTCTTGATCAAAATTGAGAACAAAAAATGCACAATAGTTTCTCAAAAACCTTTTGACATGTCCACTCTTTTAAACTACATTCTTTTCATGACATTAGGTCATTATCCTATATGGTATCTAGCATCGCTCTATGAGCCTACATTGCTATATTCTTTTTTCCCTAGCTTAGGTAATCTTGAGGAGATTGTCTTTGAGGGTCGCATTCACCCTCTTCATCCATTATTGTGTATTTACCTCATCCATAAACTTTCCAATCCATCTTTAATGTCCTCCACCTTGCTAGACATTGGGGGAAAACCAAATTTGATCTTTCTTGAGATTGAGTAATCTCTAAAAATCTAAAAATCATAAAAAGTCCTGAAAAAATGATCATATTGGTGAAACCTAGCAATAGGAACCTTGATGCATCAATTAAAGAAATCAAAAAATGGAAAAATACAAAAAAATTGAAAAAGAAAAAAAGGATGGTGACACGGACATGCTTACTAGGTTTTCAATCATTACATCATCAAGAAAGACCCCATCACTTGGGGCATCTCAGCTTTATCGCATCACATCAAGTTGATAATATCATTAATCAAAAGCAACCCAATCAATTGTCTTATATAGTGATGGATACACTTGAAACCAGATAGATCGGTCTTAGATGAGTCATTCATTTATGAAACTAGGTACATTGATCAAATTGGCTTCATCACTTTAAATAAAGTCAATTTCTGCTATTAGCATCTCTGCCAAGTAGGTGCAAACATGGTAAAAAGATGCCTCTTATACTCTGTGCTCCATATATCAATGCTCAGTCTTGGAAATCCTTTGCTTTAGTTTGTACAAATCTTTTAGTCACTTTCATGACACTCTGGTTCTTCTGAGAACCCTCCTGGCTTGAAACCAATCTAGAGTCATAACCTGGGGGAAATTGAATCAACTTTGTCTTAGTAGTGTGAGTCAAGTAAGTCATCACAATCTAAGTTGTTACTTAGGGGCATGGGTCCCCAATCAGATCACATCTTTGGATTACACCAGAGTTAGTAATCTTGTCATTTCTGAAGGAAAACTCACTACTAACACAAACAAGAGTTTCCCAACACCCTCATCAAAAGTGTTTCTTAACACTATCTTTGGATGTATCTGTGTTTCTTAACACACATTGGATAAAAAAAATGTAAAAAATAGATAGATAGCACTCAAACACATCACACTTACAAGCATGATGGTGTTTCTTAACACCTCATACATATACACATCCAAAAACTTTGAAATGGGTTGAGACATGCTGAACTTATCTTTGTATGCTTCTGTTCTTATTTTTTGATAATCTTTTCTTTGTCTACTACTTTTTTGTGTGGTCCCAATGATCCAGTAATGTCAAATAAACATGGTGTATGTGATAAGAGCTCCTGCATTAAGGTGGAAAAGCCTCACATCCCTTGATCCTATTTACTTGTACACCAAGGTGAGCTTGAAACTATCTCCTTAACTGTTATTTCTTTTCTTTTATATGCAAGATTGCACTCATGGTTAGCTTAGCTTTGAATCCCTCGATACTGGTGTACTCTTGCAACATCAAATGGAAACAATATTTAGGTCATCTTGGTTGTTGTACCTTGATGCTTACATTGGTTTCCCATATCTTATCTGATGAAAGTCATATTCATATTCTTATGGTCGTAGTGGCACCAGTAAGGATTGTATCGACTTCGATGTTCCAAAAATGCTCGATGATGAAAAATTTCAAAGCTAAAGATGCAGTGACTACACCTTATGTTGCATTCATGTTAGTCTTGCATCTGCATTTGCATGGTGTTGAAATCTACATAATAAATTTATCTCTCTACATTATGAAGGATCTGAGACTCCAATCGATCAATCTTCTCATCCTTAAATGGTCATTTGTGCGTGAAAATGACACCCCTTGCTCATTCAACTATCTTGATTCCATTTTTAGGATCAAAATCAAGATCTGAAATCATCTTGCTTGTCATTTTTGATGTTTGACTTTTTTAGTCAACTACAGCTGACCTCTTGCACAATCAGTCTTCTGGACTCCAACCAATGGAAATCTCTCATACTTATCTTCTAGTCAATCCATGTATCATACTTTTGGTCAATTTTTGTCACCAAGACCTCTCTTCAAGTACAAATTTTTTCCTAACTGCTTAGGACCTCCTTCTAATTAGATCAACTTCTTCTTGCATCATGTTATCAATTAAATTACTTTCAATCACTAGGGCACCTATCCATATTTCAACTTTGCTCCCGAGGGGACAGGATCAGGACATCAACATTCCAGTGATCACATCCTCAATCAAAACCCCTTCACTTAGGGCATCCCAACTTCATCGCATTAAATCAAGTTGAGATCATCTTAAATCAAAGACAACCTAATCAATAATCTTATACAATGATAAATACACTCAAAACTAGACAAGATCGGTCTTATATGGGCTATTCATTATTGAAACTAGATACATTGATCAAATTGGCTTCATCGCTTCAAATCAAAGTCAATTTTCTTACTAATCAATTTTCTTAACGGTAATCAGTTTCATTGCTTCATATCAAACTGGTTATTCGTTCAAACCAATCAAAAGGTTTAAGAGTTATTGGCATATGTCTAGTTTCATCACTTCAAATCAAACTGAGCATTCTGTTTTATATCTTTTGATCAATATTCTTCCAATCAAGCTCGAAGCCGGTCTTCTTCAAAAGAATGGTTTCATCGCTTCAAATCAAATTGTTTTGGGTCTTCTCGTTAAAATTCTTTTAATCAATTTACTGATCGCACATCAATTCAAAGAGGGGAAAAATTAATCACATAAAAATAGTTATCTAAACCTTAGACCCCCAATCTCAGTCTCATAGAAAGAAACCCTAATCTTGATAATTCTAAGTCCTAAACCAAACAAGCAATTCATCAATTTCAAGCTAATCTGACCTGAATCCTAGTTCCTAATTAATCATCATACTTGATTAATTAATTAATTCCTAAAATTACAATATATTGGAAAATAAACCTTAAGTTAATTATTTAATTGATATTCTAATATATTAATTAAATAAAATTACTAAATTGTCAATAAATTTCAAAAAGGAATTAAATTAATTAATTAAAAAATATGCATTTAAAATCAATTAAATCTTTAAAAATGCATATCATGTCATCAACTGATTTTTGAATTAAAATATGCATTTAAAATCAATTAAATCTTTAAAAATGCATATGATGTCCTCAACTAATTTTTGAACTGGAAATAAATCTATTTTATTTAGTTAAATTTATTATTATCTTTTCTCATTTTGGAAACAAATATGTTTTATTCAATTAACTTAATCTTATCTATTTATCATTTTGGAAACAAATTTGTTAACTGAAAACTCATTTTGGAAGTTTCCAAAAAGACTGAATCTTTCGACCAATCAAATTACTTGCACATGGATTGTGCTTCCTAAAATTGAATCTGAGCCACTTATTTCCTCTAATCTTGACCATCGATTTTGGAGACATTTTCTATAAAAGAAAGCCTCATTTCCTTCACAAAGGATCCCAGTTTTAGCTATCATTATTATGTAGTTTTCATTTCTTATAGCACATTTGATTTGGGTTTTAAAATCAATATCATCTTTCATTTGGTGCTTTAAGATTAATCTAATTAGCTTGGGATCAATCTTGCATTTTTATATTCATGTAGAATAATCATTAGCTCTTTAAAATCCTTCATTTAGGATCTGGTGTAGTCACTATTTCTTGCGATGACTTGAGACCAAGATTCATACTTCTGCCTACTAGAAAGCAATAGATCGATTTACATTAGTCGTTCATTTATTATATTTGATTTGGACTAACCATGCAATGATCTAGTGAAGTGTGTGTGTTTTGTAACTTGTAAGTAGAAACCCATTTCCACACATACAGTCTCCATGTTAAATGTACCCCAAATCTTCAATCTGAGTGCTTGATGCAATCCCAACATGCCTCTGTCATCAAATGCTCTTACTATTCATTGGTTGCCACATTGAGATGTCAACAAAAAATTAGTTTGACCTCCTTCCTTCGATCACCAACCTAAAAAATGATTTTAGAATCTTGGAGCACATGTACATTCTCCTCATTTCACCAACTCTCAGATCTTCCCAATGCTGGAATGAGGAGAAATAGTCATTTATTCAGGGAAACCCTAGGTAACTAGTGTTTTCAGGCAATTCTCACCAAAAAACCAATATCTCACGTTCTAGAATGAATCAAAGGTTCAAATCAAATTCAAATGAAATGTACTTCAATATAATTCCATAATCCATTGGTCTTCCACTAATTTACATTTTTACAAGGTTGTAAAGATCCATTATAATTCACTATATGCACGAAAATGGTTTAATTTTATTGATAATCTAAAAATTTTACATCATCTCTCCTCCACCGACCTGCAAGGGTTATTTAAGGAGTTCCTCCAATGGTTACAAAAATATTTCAAATAATGATCCTAGGAGGAAGGTTTACAACCAAATTTTGAATAGTTTTCATGTCGCCAAAATGTTACTATGCAACTTTTTATGCAAATGTTGCATTTTTGCATATTTTGCACAAAATGAACAATTGTTGATTGCTCACTTTCCTAGGGGTCACTAATGGACCAAAGCTACCTAAGGAACACATAAAACACAAAAATAACACAAATTCAAGATTTATCAATCCTTTGACCATATTTGACCAAGAGGTTCATAAAGACCAAATCTTGGCACTAGGCCTTACAAATGGATCATTGTTGAAAACAAGAAGTCCTAGATGTTTAGGACATGTTGAAGATTCCTTTAGGATGTTGGGGCTCCTGCACCATATTGTTTGCCTTGTGGTTACCCTTAACCATAATATGCAACTATAATCCCCTATTTTACAAAGTTTAATAGTTCTCACAACCTGCCAATGGTTTCACACGGCTCACCCAAAGTGTCTCTGGAGTTAGGGGCTTCTTTCCCTAGTTGTCTATAAATAATTTTTTTTGGTGTGTTATAGGTTTAGTCATTTTTGGTCTATTAATTTCTTGTTTCTTGTCCAGTTCCCCTCCACCATTCTGCAAGCAACTACCTATTTTATGTTAATCCTTGTATGTGCAACCTAATGAAAAAGGCACTAATCTTTGTTTAGAGTTCTAGGATTATCTTCTTTCTTTCATTTCTTGTCCCCAATAAGAGCTTGTTGTTACCCCAAAGATTGAAATTTTTGGTTCACATTTATTTTTGAAATTTAATATCCCCCATTTTTTTTGGGGAAAGTGACACTACTCTTAATGGCTTATATGTTGTCATTGATGGAAACTATACATGTTTCTCATGGTCACTTGTTATATTTTTGAGTTAGCAAAGGATTGGATACAAAATTGACCAAGTATGGCTAAGCAGGTATAGTATACATGTTTTGGTATATGGTTTGATACATACAAGTATAATGGAGTACATAAATGTGAACCTAGAAGGAGCTATTGTAAGGTATATTCTATCATATTCTATGTTCACAATAGTTGGCAATATCTAATGATTAAACTATGATATTCAGTGTAGTGGTTTCTTGACTATAAAGGAAGAACAATGATATAGTTCATTTGATCATTAAGCAATCCTATTGGATCGATTAATTGATCAGTTTAGGAGTTTAATTTGGTAGACCAACATATTAGATGAGATCTATGATATTTTTTGAGGTTAGCATAACATTTTTATGGAATATTTGGCTAACACTTCACACGGTGATGAAATACAATTGATTCTATGTTTGAATTCATTTTTATATTCAACTGAGTTGCAGATGTGATGATAAACATTATTAGTTAATGTATTTTCATTGATGTCAATGTATTTGTGTATCATTTTAATAGAAAAAGTATTCTACAGATTGAAAATCTAGAGAAATTTTTTTTATGTGGTCAGTAAATAAAGAGTTCTATATACACTGATTAACAGTAAAACCGAGCAATTATAGTGTATACTGAGCACAATGCTAACCGAGCTAGGGATCGTCGAAACAACACAATATTGAATGAGTAGTTATATCAAATCGAGCCTGACTAAGATGTTGAGCTAGAAATTGATGATTTCAAGGTAAAGCATAAAGTTTTTTATGAAGATCTAACGGTTATTAAAATTCAAGGAAGATCAAACGACAAAGATTGAAACATGTTTTTAACACAACTTTCAAGGATGGTTTAAGCGGAAAAATTAATGATGGAGATTAAGTGGCTAGATCTAGAGGATGGAAATTAAATGAGCTATGATTTCTATATAAGAGACATAAGATTCATTATAAAGTGTGTGTGTGGTATGATTATGCTTGATGCACATACATGCAAAGTTTATGTATAACTGATCAAACTGGTTAAAGATAGAACTGAGTATTTCTATAGACATCACCGAGTGACAGAGGAAAGAGCATCTACCGAGCATAACAGAGTATGATGAACTGAAGTGAAAATATTGATCAGAGGTATTATGTACTTAGCATTGATCTGAAAATCTGCAAATTAGAGTTATATTTGAATCAAATCATTACTGTATCAGTTTAACCATTGTTACAAATAAATATCTTAATAGAGTAGGATATGAAAATCCTTATTATTAAATTCTAATGAATGTTGATTTTTTTCCTAATGACCCCATAGCGAATGCATGGTCAAGAGAGAACTATTAGTTTTAAGTCCTCTAACAAGGTCACATTTAATATTGTGCATTATAACATTTAAAAGGGTTGGCTCTTAACCGATCTCACTTTAGAAGAGTGAAATATTTTGGTTTACCGATCCCAGGTGGTTTTTCCCTTAACAGGGTTTCCATGTTAAAAATAAATGTGTCAATGTGTATTATCATTGTGGATTGCTATTTTACTTTACACATTACTTTATCTTTCATTGATCGGTAATCATAGGATTAATTTACTAACACTCGGTAAATAACTTAAAAGTAATTTTTGAGATCATAGAATATATTTCACCGAGTTGAGTTTTATATTTGAAATTATTTTGATATACATCTAAAAGAATTTGTTACTGTAGAGTAATTGGGAAGGATTTGATTCTAACTAATTCAACCCCCCCTCTCATTTATTCTAACAATTGGTATCATAGAATATAGTGCTTAGAAGGAAAGTTTTGAAGGACTTAAGCTAAAGATCAAGATGTATAAGAGAGGTGCACCAAAGCTGAACAAGGAGAAATTCTCAACATGGAAAAGAAGAATGAGACTATACCAATCGGGAATTGGAGATGACATTGCAGATTATCTAAATAATTATTTCATTTTTCCTACTGGACCCTTGACTATCAATTAGTTGAAAGAAAAAAATGAGCACAACCTTATAATGATGGAGATTGCTTCTTCACTTATAGATGCTAAATTTGAGGATATCAAGACATGTTCAAATTCCAAGAAGATGTGGGAAAATATTACACTAGTATATGGAGGAGTTACAAATGTACTAAGAGCCAAAGCTGATAGTCTCCAAGGAAAATTTGATAATATGAGAATGAAAGGAGAGAACATAACACAATATAGTACCCAACTCAAAGAAGTAGTAAATTCCATTCATGGAGCTAGTGGATCTATTGATGACGACACTATTGTGAGTAAGATTCTTATAAATCTATTGCCTATCTATTCTATAAGAGTCTCATCAATACATGAAATGAGAGAAGCACCTAGAAATAATATTACTATTGATAGGCTTGTTGGAAGATTGATTTCTTTTGAGATGAATAACTTTGACAGTAGTGTAACACCTTCTATAGAATCCACATTTATGTCTAATTTGATAATTGGAAAATCTAGTAGCAAACACATGATTAGAAATAACAGTGACAGTAATAGTGATGATCAAGAACTTGATGAGCTTGAAGCTGTAATGGTTAGGAGATTGCACAAAGGTAAAGGAAGATATAAGGGTAAACTACCCATGATATGTTTTAACTATAAAAAAATTGGCCATTTTGCTACAAGATGCCCTAATAGGAAAAATGATGAAAGTAATGATCGATCTAATGACAGAAAGGATGACCGCTACTATAGAGACAATCGATGATTTGACAGAAGAGATAACCAAGATTACAAAGTATATCATCTTAAAATGGAAGAACTTCCATTTTGGTAGGTTTAGCACCATCATTTTAGTACACTCGCATATTAGATTTGCATTTAGGATATATTTGTGTTCTATTCTACATGATTAGGTGAAATTAGGGTTAGGATCTTATGGACTCTCCTTGGTTTCCCTCTCCATGACTCTATTTTCTAGGTAGGACCTATGTGCGGGCCCTCCTATACCTTATCATACTCTCTTTAGGCCTCTAGGCCTCCTTCCCATCATTTTGAAATGTTCCATCACCTTCCTAGGTGCCTGGCTGACTTGGGAATCTCACACACACCACTAGGTGACCTGCTTGAAACCTCAGGTTAGGGTCAAAATCAACCCTGACCTAGGTCAGGGTCAAGGTTGACCTTGACCTAGGTTAGGGGTTATTTTTACCTTGACCTAGGTCAAGGGTGAGGTTGACATAGACCTCTTTCAGGTGTTGGTCCCTGCTTTCAATTCTGGAGCTTATCAGGGTTCTAAACTTAAAATAGGTCCCCAGGTTTGGACGCAGAAGTGTTTTCTCTGATATTTAATTTAATTCATTCCCTCCTTGGTTGGTGATTATGATTGGACCATAATTCAAGGTGAAATTTTAATTTGGGTCCCTCGCATTGCCCTAGGAGACCTATATTGAGCTCTCTACATAAACACTCTCTTTTGCCTTCATTTGATCATCAAATGAAATCAGGAGGTGACATGATGCAATGATGATGCAAACAAGCTAGAGGATGATATAGAAGGACAAATTCATCAGGAGATATTGATACATTCAATTATTTTATGTACAAGCTATTGTAGATCTTCATTGAAGCAAGAAGGTTCTCTTCTCTTTAGATCTACCTTTCTCAACATTGAAGCATTGAAAATACATTATCATGGGGTAGCAACTACCGATTGTAAGTTGATAGGAATAATTTATCCTTGGGGGCTTCGTATGATTTCTTCATCATATTCAAATCTATGTATTGCTTTCTCATTTCTATGTTATGTTAGGATTGTTAATCTAGAAGATTAGATCTTAATATTACATATTTAAATACTCTTACGAAAGAGAAACACACACACACACATACATTCTATATCCGACTATTAGTGGAGCTGGAGATCACCAAAATGGGGGTTTGACTAAGGAAAAACCCTATATAGCCACCCCAAAACCTTATTTTTCACATAATCTTCTTGGATCTACCACATGGTAGCACTAATTCTTTTTGGTCTCCAGGTTGTGGTCTGAAAAGATTCTTTTTCGTAACTCTTAAGTTTTCTTTCCTCCATTGTGATTGTAGTTCTACTTTCTTTGGGGAATGATGTCAATTCATTTGCAATAATATCATATTTATATGTACATGTTATCTTATGATCATATTGACCCCACAGTAGGTAGATCCCTTCTGTGTTCTTGTGTATGTTTATGTTTTATTTCCCTTGATTTTTCTTTGTTAGGGGGCATCTTGTAGTGGAAACTTAATCTGTAGAGTTGTTTATGTTTCTGTTCAAGCCATTGCTCCTATTAAAGTGTTAGCTATGACTTTAACATGGGGGCATACACTCTACTCACTTTTTGCACACATGCACGTTCAAAATATTTTCAAATACTTAAATTTTTTTCCCTTTATGGATTAAAAAAGCTAATCCTTAAAGCATGGACCACATTTTACTTTTTTTAGGATCTCGTGATCCCTCCAGTTTAAATTTACATGGATCTCTTGATCCATCTAGTTTTTAATTTACAATATTTGGATCTCACTGATGGGTTGAATAGTGAGTAGACACATTCACTAGGCAGTTCAACTTTGTCTTTCCAGTTACGTTGTTTACTTGTGTGGTTCACAATGGGATATAAGTTCTCACTGGGCAAGATAATCACACCCTCTCTCTCTCTATCTCCTTAACTAGAGATTTCTCTCTTATTGTGATCTTAGGGTTGATAAAGACTTAATTCCCTTGGGGGCTTGAGGTTTTCTTTGTCCCTTTCTAATTCCAATAAGATTGTCTGTTCTTTATTATCTCCTTTACCAAGAGTTTGTGTTGAGTCCATACTCTTGCTAAAGTGGGGGCTAAATGTATAGGACTGGAAAATGGAAGTACTTCCATGGTAGACTAGTTTATCCTTCTGAGTAAGTGGTTTGGGGTCATGTCAAATTCCTTGAATGGGTTCCTTCTTTAGACCTGGCTTTCCCCCTATTCTACCCCACTTTCTACCTTTCTGGATGTCAGCCTTTAAAAAAGTTAATTCTCACTTCCAGGTTGGCTGTTTTAGGTTCTGAAGTGGTAAATCCTAAATTATATTTAATATAGGTCCTCTCCTAGGGGTAAAGGCTTTAATGGGAATTTAATTCTCCTATGTAGGCCTCTCTAGAAGATTGTGCCCTAGTTTCATATAAAAGGAAGCTTTTTCCTCCCATTTTTCTCTAAGACTCTCTAACCACAAGCAATAAAGCAAGAAGCTCTTTTAAGTCCTCTTTTTGAAGCCTAAGCATCATTGAGAAATTGAGAAGCATTTTCAAGTGAAGTTAAAGCAAGCTAAGGAGCAATATTTGAAGCAAGCATCTCTCAATCATCAAACATTCAAGCATTCCTCAAAGAGATCCATTGGAGGCTACTAAAGGATTCAAGCTACATAGTGACCTTTTTGGTGATCTCTCCATCCACCTTCTTCCAAGCCTCTTCATACTCAAGAACCCATTCAAGATTTGGTGTTGGAGATCTACAAGAAATTGATTGAATACATCCTACACTCTAAATTCTAGATCCATTTGTGGATACATACTTGTGGATTCAAGGATTTGAATCCTCCACAAGGACTTTTACAAGCAAGGTGAATTTATGCATTTAATTTATTTACTTCTACAATTTCAATTATATATCTAAGGTTAATTCCAAAACAAGGGTTTGACCAAGGAAAACCCCTTCCCCCCAACAAACAACTCTCTTTTTCTTGTAGGTACAGGTTTAAGATTGAAGATATGAACTTAGATCTAGATACCCTTTTCAGTGAACTATTGGGATCCATGAATAGATTTTCTGTCAGACCTGTGTAGGTTAGGGTCAAGATTATTGGGTCAGGGGTGACATTTGTGGGTCAAGGTTGACCTTTTTCACAAGAAGGTTTTGGATTGGAAAAAGATTTCTGGGTTTTGTTCATCTCTGCATTTCTGTTCTGGATCATACTTCAGATTTTATAGAAATAGAGTATAGACCTTAGAAAACAACATTCTTCAGATCTACAATTCTTTAAGGTTGGTACTTCCTCTCATCCTTTTCAATTACTATAATATATTATATCTCCTTAATCATAACACAGAATTTAAGATCTTCTTCCTTACTCTTATTTCCAAATGGTTGATTCATTTGTGCATTGATCCTTCTTTTGGGTTAATCAATTTGGATCTCTCATTTGTACATTTGGGGATAAAAGAGGAGCATCTTATCTTCCTTCCCCCTATATGCTTAACCACATTAAAATATTAGATCACATTCAAAAACTACAAATTAAATGTAAAGGTTAAGGAAATACAACACAAACACCAATATTTTGAAATGAATTTTCTCCCTTTACATTTTCTAGGTATTGCATGTGAAAAGAGAATATGAAAAAGGAATACAAGTGAATATGAGAAAGGAATACAAGTTACCTTGGACAATGATGGTTGTGATTATACTTATGGGTTAGGATTCAATCCTTATAGACAACCCTCCACTTTTCCTCTTAATGTTAATCATATTTGTGGTGGATATTTGAAATTGGTTAATCCGCTTCTCCTAGACATGGATCAAAAACCTAGTTTAGATATCTTCCCTGAGGATGAAGCCCTCGCTGATTTTTTAGGGGCTTACCAAGATCTACCTAGGTTTCATCATAAAAGAAGAAAGCTATATTGTTTGAACAATGAAGCCTATTTTGGAGAACATGATGAACAAGATATTTCTCCTTTGCCAATGGATCCTCCCATACAAAGTAATTTATTAATAACTGAGACCATTGAAGTTCAAGTGGATGAGAATGATTCTGAAAAACCAATCAAAATGGGAAAATGTTTGAGTCAAGATGAACATGATCAATTGGTTTCCCTCTTACATGAATACAAAGTTATCTTTGATTGGACATATTTGAATATGCCAGGTATAGATCCTAAGATTTTTACTTACAACATTGTTCTTAAACCTAATGCTAAACCTGTAAAATAGAAGATCCACAAGATGAATCCATGCATTTCTTTACTAGTAAAAGTTGAAATCAAAAAACTATTAGGTGCTGGGTTCACTCGCTCTATCGATTATTCTGAATGGATTTCCAATATTGTAGTTGTTTTTAAAGGAGAAAATAAGATCAGAATGTGCACTGACTTCTGGGATTTAAATAAAGCATCCTTAAAAGATTATTTCCCACTACCTAATATTGACATGATTGTGGATTCAACAACGGGTCATGATTTATTGTATTTTATGGATGGATTTTTGGGTTATAATCAGATATTCATTCCTATTGAGGATCAACTTAAGACCACATTTATAACACCTTGGGGGACATTCTGTTGGGTCATGATGCCTTTTGGATTAAGAAATGTGGGAGCAACTTATCAATGTGCTATGAATTTGATTTTTCATGATTATATTCATAAGATCTTGGAAGATTATGTGGATGATATCTTGGAAAAATCTATACAAAGAGAGGATCATGTGTTCATTTTAAGTAAAATATTTGAAAGGATTAGGAATTATAATATCAGATTAAATCCTAAGAAATGTGCTTTTGGAGTAGATTCTGGAAATTTATTAGGATTTATAATCTCTAAGTGAGGCATATAGGTTGATACTGAAAAGATTAATGCTATTGTTAATATGCCTCCTCCTAAGAACATCTCTCAATTACGTAGTTTGCAAGGTAAAATACAATCTATTTGTCGCTTTGTTTCTAACTTAGCCGATAGGACTATTCCTTTTACTTCTTTACTCAGAAAAGATACTATATTCTCTTGGAACCAGGAATGTAAGCAACCTTTTGAGAAATTTAAGGAATATCTTTCTAATCCTTCAATCTTACAACCTGCTCAATTCAATAAACCATTTCATCTATATACTTATGCTACTTCCAATGTTGTAAGTGCATTGTTGGATCAACATGACAGTAAAGGAAAGGAAAGACCAGTATACTATATTAGTTGAACCTTATTGGACTATGAAACATGATATACCCAATTAGAAAGACAATTATTGGCTTTAGTTTATGCTTGTCAGAAACTTTGGCATTACTTGTTGAATGTTGAGGTCAATTTGATTGTTAAATTTGATCCTCTGAAACATATTTTCTCAAAAAATGATCTCTCTGACTGTCTGGAAAAGTGGGTGATGTTACTTACAGAATTCAATCTCAATTTTATCTTTTAAAATTCAATCAAAGGACAAGCTTTAATTGATTATTTAGCTAAAGCTCCTTATCCTCATTCTAATACAAGTGTTACCTCACTAGAATTCCCAGATGAGAATATATTTGCAATTAAATAGGAAGATGTTTGGCAATTATATTTTGATGGTTTTAGATGTAAGACAGGTTGTGGGGTGGACATTATCTTGGTCCCTCCTACAAAAAAAACAATCCCTATGTCATATAAACTAACTTTTCCTTATACCAACAACATCGCAAAATATGAAGCTCTTATAGCTGGCTTACTATCAACTTCATCTCTTCATATTAAACACTTGGAAATTTATGGGGATTCACAATTAATTGTTGAACAAATCAAGGGAGGTTATCAAACTAAGAATGATAAAATGATGCAATACCAAGACTTGGCTCTTTATATTCTCTCATAATTCAAACTTTACCTAGAAAATATAACCAACACGCAGACACCATGGCAAGCACAGCTTCTTTGGTCTGTCTCAAGAATAATGATGAAGACTTTCAATTTACTATACACACTCTTAAACATCCTACAATTTCTGATAAGGTTACTGCTGATTGTTTTAACTTGCATCTAGATGAATGGTATTCACATGTCTTTCATTTTATGAAAGATAATACATTTTTAGAATCAACAACAAGGAACACGCATAATAATATTAGAAAGCTTGCAGCCCATTATAACATTTTGGGAGATACATTTTATAAATTTTCTTACAATGGTTTTCTATTAAGATGTCTTGGCAGAACCAAAGTACTTGTCGCTTTAGCAGAAGCTCATTCTGGTTCTTGTGGGGGACACTTTGGTGGGAAATCTTTAGTTAATAAACTTCTTAGAATGGGATATTATTGGCAAACAATGGAACAATATTCCTTTACGTTTGTTAAAAAGTGTCCTCAGTGTCAACAACATGGTAATTTAATTCATGCTCCTGCTCACGAGCTTCGTAATCAAGTTGCTTCGTGGCCTTTTAGTGTTTGGGATTTTGACCTTATTGGAAAAATATCACCAGCTTCTTCTCAAGGACATAAGTACATCTTCACAGCTACAGATTACTTTACAAAGTGGTTAGAGGTCATTCCTCTCCATTCTACTACTGCGGATGTTATTTTTGATTCTATCCTTAATCATATTATAGCACAATTTGGTATTCCTTCAACGATAGTTTTGGATAATGGTACTTCTTTCAAAAATAAAGAGGTCACAAAATTCATGGAGAAATATTGTATTCAACACAGATTTTCTACTCCTTACTATCCTCAATCTAATGGTTAAGCTGAAGCATTGAATAAAGTTATTGAACAAATATTAGAGAAAATAGTTAACAAGCATGCAAAAGATTGGCATACCCAACTTACTTATGCTTTGTGGGCTTATAGGACTAGTGTTTGTACGGCCACATGTAATTCTCCTTCTAATCTTGTTTATGGTACTGACACTATCATGCCTTTGGAATTAGAAATACCATCTCCCCGTGTTTCATTCCATGGGATTATTGACAAAGATACTTTCCAGGAACAACGATTACACGAATTAGAAATGTTAGATGAACAACGGATAAATGCTTTAGAACATATTAAGGCTTATCATAAATAACTTCAGAAATAGTATAATCAAAAGGTGATTGAACGGTCATTCTTGGTAGGTGATTTAGTCCTGTATGAAAATCAAAGGAATGTGAATGCTCTACCTAGTGAGAAAGGGAAGTTTAGCCCAAATTGGCTTGGACCTTTCATGGTAATTGAGGATTTTACTTTAGGTGCTTATAAAATTTCTAATATGAATGGTGTTCCTCTTAAGGAACCTATTAATATTATGCATCTCAAACATGATTATCCTTAGGTAAATCATTCTTTCTTTATGTATGTGTGTGTTCCTTATAGAATAGTCATTTTATAAGTTATGTAAATTCGAATGCATTCATACATATTTTATTTTCTTTTTTAGTTAATTTTTTTGTGCATTGATGAAAATACAAGTAATCAACCATAGAACTAAGTGTTCCAACAAAGTCTTTTTCATAAATCAAATTTTTCTAAGTTTGGCATGTATATGGCACATGCACCATATCTATAAAACTTCATCTCTATGCTCTGAGGGTTGGTGGCTACCAACACTCTCTAATCTGTGGTGTGAAGCTGAGGATCTTGGAATAGTAGTCCATGTACATCTCCTCAATATCTTCATCTCATGGTTTAGCTCATGGGCTCTCTATAGATCAGCCATCAACTTCTCCTCTCTTTCTTTACATAGCCTCAGTTCACATTGTACACATAGGAATATATATGCATGTCTTCCGGGATCTCTTTGTCCTATAAGGGACTCTCGCTCACTAGATGACAGTCGATAGGATATGCATGTATACTTTAGAACCCTGGATACAAAACTCCTCCACATTGCTACGCTCACTGCAAAATTCAAGAATTTTCTTTCAATACTTCTTCTAGGAACACATTCATTCAAAACATTCTAACTAAAATTCAATATGTCATACATGGATCTCCCTCTTGAGTATCACCGAAAGATCTAGATGGTGGGGGCATGGAGTGGCTACTCTCTCCTCTCTTGCTATGTCTAGGTCTGGGTGGTAGTGTCTCTATGTGCACTTGAGGAGGTCATCATGATCTCAAGGGTGAAATATAGACTGCATGATCACCGACACCTGTATTGTTTCTTTGGGGCATCTCCTCCACCCTCTCCTCTTCCCTCTCATCTGCTCTCTCCTCTTCTCTCTCCTTAGCTCTCTCCTCCTCCATGTGATCTCCCTTAAGAATGGTCTCCTCCTCATGCTCCTCCTCTTCCTCCTCTAATATTTCACCACCCCGGTGCATCCTTTCTAAAAGACCTAGATCACCTGTAGGGTAGTCATCGGGGAAGATAGGATGGGTCCCCTGTAAACTCCAATATCTGATATAATCTCTACTAATGCCTACATAGGATGTCTCAGGGGATACTTCTATATCCTCAGTCTCATCTATCTCACTATCCATAATGTCTGCTACTATAGGTCGACATATGGTGCTAGGTCTCTGATAGTATCTCATCGGGTATGCATACTGAGGAATTATCTGGGGGACCCCCTGTATTAGACCAAAATATCTCATCACCCTATCATAATAATATGGCACCACAACATGATTGGTAGGACACTCTAGCAACTTGCACCACTGTGAGTATCTCAACTGATGTTAAGTATATGGCCACTCTATCATCTAATAGTAAGGTCTCCATATCACATCTATACCTGGTACATAGTCAAGGCATACTCTCCAAAAGAGGGTATTCGCGCACTACCAGACATCTACTAGTGGATATGTAAAGGCTTTCGATGTGCTCCCATCTATCACCACTAGAACACCCTGTGGTCATGTACATGTGTAATTATCAAACATCTAAACCTGTAACAAGGTGCATACTGTAAGACTCTCCCGCTAGAATCTCACTAGCTGACTCAACTCATGGTAAAGATGGGATAACATGCTATGCCCCCATGAGAATACAACTCTATCACCCTCCATCCTATGTATGAGATTGGTAAATGGTGCTAAGAAAATTGTACCCTTTGTGTTGAGTATCAAAACCAACGAGAGTATACATAGCATCACTTTTCGTACCAAAGGTGTCAGACCTGCTAGTATGGATGATAAGGTGATATGATCTGACTGGGTCCTCATCTATGGTATCCATCCCAAATAGTACTCTCCATCTCAAAAATATTGAGGTGGACCCTACAGTATTGTCGGTCTGGCAAGCTCACCTTAGACTGGAAGTCGTAGGATCCTGTACAAATCCTCCACCATGATTGTGATCTCCCCTGATGGAAGATGGAAGGAACAAGTATCCTCATCCCATCTCTCTACCATGGAGGATATCATGGACTGATGGAACCTCATTTGTGCTAGTAATGCTACCTAGTATAATCCCACATCTCTCAAAATTTGTATCTCATATGGCTGTAACTTAGACATACTCTCTTTGACGGTCAATAACAACCCTCCAAAGGGATGCTCTCGAAGACAGACAGGGTCCTGTAAGCACAAAAAAGTATCATATCAGTAATCCATCATCAAATGACTACTATACCCACTTGACATGGTCAAGGTCAACCTTTTTGGGTCAAGGTCAACCTTTATGGGTCAAGGTCAACCTTTTTGGGTCAGGGTTGACCTTTATGGGTCAGGGTCAACATTCACCCCACAAAGGGCGGAACCTTTCCAGTTAGGGTCGACCTTACAAGGTCAAGGTCAAGGTCAACATAACTAGGTTAGGGTTGACCTTCCTAGGTTAGGATCAACCTTCCCTATAAAACATGAATTTTTCAATCTTAAACATCAAAATAGGAAACCTACCTCAGGCAGTAGCTGTCTACTGGCTAGACACTCTCTCAGGACCTCCATACGGCTCGCTCAAAATTCTTCTCTCTTCGGCATCTTGTCTCCTTTTCCAACCCCTAAAAATGGTAAGAATGAGGAGGTAAGTATCTATTTCCCTTATTTATAGCTTCAAATTAGGGTTTTACTTAGGGTTTCATTTGAATTTACTTAGGTCAAACTCAAATTTTCTTTTACATGCATTTAGATAGACATTCACTCTTTTCATCAAAACTTGAGTTTTGTAGCTCTATTTTCAATTTTGTCAGAGGCGTTGGAATCATGATTCAGATAACAAACCTATTAAGTCAGTTTAGGAAGGTTTAGGACTCTTCTAATGGGTTTAGTAAAATAATTTTCAATAAACTGCATATTTAGTGTATAGAATTTACCTTATCACCCTGTTTCACCTTTCAAGAATTAGTAAACCGAAACATGGGGGGCATAAGGGGATTTATACACTTCTCAAGGTCATTATAGTAAGGCTTAGGTACTCTATGGATTTTAATTAACCTTGTGTGTTGTAGGTTGTGGGTACTAGTGGTTTCTTGCACGATCTCTACATTGAGGACTTGGCTATATCCTTTTTACTTTATGATGTTTTCTTAATTTAGCTTGTATACTCACATAGTGTTATATCTAAGATAAAGTGGGGGATAAATGTATCATCTTAAAATGGAATCACTTCCATTTTGGTAGGTTTAGCACCTTCATTTTAGTACACTTGCATATTAGATTTTCATTTAGAATACATTTGTGTTCGATTCTGCATGATTAGGTGAAATTAGGGTTAGGATCTTATGGATTCTCCTTCGTTTCCCTCTCCTTGCCTATATTTTATAGGTAGGACCTATGTGTGGGCCCTCCTATACCTTATCATACTCTCTTTAGACCTCTAGGCCTCCTTCCCAGCATTTTGAATGTTCCATCACCTTCCTAGGTCCCTGGCTGACTTGGGAATCTCACAGACACCACTAGGTGACCTACCTGAAACCTTAGGTTACGGTTGAAATCGACCCTAACCTAGGTCAGGGTTGAGGTTGACCTTGACCTAGGTTAAGGGAAAGTTCAACCTTGACCTAGGTCAAGGGTGAGGTTGACATAGACCTCTGTCGGGTGTTGGTCCCCACTTTCAATTTTGGAGCTTATCGAGGTTCTAAACTTAAAATAGGTCCCCGAGTTTGGATGCGGAAGTGTTTTCTCCAATATTTAATTTAATTAATTCCCTCCTTGGTTGGTGATTATGATTGGACCATAATTCAAGGTGAAATTTAAATTTGGGTCCCTCGCATTGCCCTAGGAGACCTATATTGAGATCTCTATATAAACACTCTCTTTTGCCTTCATTTGATCATGAAATGAATTCGGGAGGTGACATGATGCAATGATGATGCAAAAAAGATAGAGGATGATATGGAAGGAAAAATTCATGAGGACATATTGATACATTCAAGAATTTTATGTACAAGCTATTGTAGATCTTTGTTGAAGTAAGAAGGTGTTTTTCTCTTTAGATCTACCATTCTCAACATTCAAGCATTCAAAAGACATTATCATGGGGTAGCAACTATGGATTGTGAGTTGATAGGAATAATTTAGCCTTGGGGGCTTGGTATGCTTTCTTCATCATATTCAAATCTATGCATTTCTTTCTTATTTCTATGTTATATTAGGATTGTTAATCTAGAAGATTAGATCTTAATATTACATATTTAAAGACTCTTACCAAAGAGAAACACACACACACATACATTCTATATCTGACTATTCGTGGAGGTGGAGATCACCAAAATGGGGGTTTGACTAAGGAAAAACCCTATATAGCCACCCAAAACCTTATTTTCTAGATATTTGTTGGTGCTATTTTTGAGAGTTACAGGTACTGGACAATAGATCAAAGACCAGATTTGGATACCCTTTTCAGCGAACTACCGGATCTAAAAAAAAATTTCTATCGAGGTAGCATAGGTCAGGGTTGAGATTATTGGGTCAAGGGTGACATTTGTGGGTCAAGGTCAACCTTTTTCTCAAGATGATTTCATATCACAAAAAGATTTCTGGGGTTTGTTCATCTCTGTGTTTTTGTTCCGAATCATACTTCAGATTTTCCAGAAATAAAGTACAGACCTCAGAAAATAACATTCTTCAGATCTTCTATGATATGAGGTAGGTATTTGACTCCATGTTTCTTTACAATTATTCTCAATTCTTTATCATAATAATTAAGTTCATAAGACTAAAATTGGACTTTGGGTCTCTTTTCACATGCAATACCTAGACCTCACATACAATCCAAATTTTAGATCATATACAAAGACAAAGGAAAAAAGGCCTGCTACATTGTAGAGGATAAAGATAATGACAGTGGTTCTTACAGTGAAGATATTGAAATAGTATTTGTAGCTTTGAAACATGAATCAGATGAAGATGAAAGGTATGTAGAAACATAACTCATTTCTAAATTTAGTAAAAATTAAATTTGGGTTATTGATATTGGTTGTACACATCACATGACTAGAGATAAAGGAAATTTTGAATTTCTAGAACATTATGATGGAGGATCTGTTAGAATGGGAAATGACACACCTTGTCAAGTGAAAGGAAAAGGTACTATTATGCTAAACAACCAAATCAAATTTGAGAATGCATATTGGGTGAAATGACTTAACTATAATCTATTGAGTGTTTCATAGTTGAATAACACAGGTCACCGAGTTGAATTTGAGAACATAAAAGATAGAATCTATGATGGAATAGGAAAGTTGATCGACACTGGTGAACAATCAAAAGGTAACTTATTTTATCTTGACACTGCTAAAAATACTTGTGTGTTGGGTAAAAATGAAGATATATGGTTATGGCACAAAAGGCATTGTCACATAAATTTTGACAACTTTGTTAAGATTAGCAAGAAAAAAAAAGAGTTAGAGGCTTACCAAGTCTATCTAAACCAAACCATGTAATGTGCAAGAATTATCAAATGGGAAAGATGTCAAAATATAGTTTTAAGAGAGAGAATTTTTCATCTAGTGATATTTTGGATTTAGTTCATACAAACCTATGTGGACAAATGAGAACAAAGAGCTATTATGGGGACATATACTTTATTTTATTTATTGATGACTGCTCTAGAATGATGACTATCATGTTCCTAAAAGAAAAATTTGAATCATTTAAGATGTTTAAGTGGTATAAAGATAAAGTGGAAAAATAAACTAGAAGAGAAATGAAGTGTTTGAGATCTGATAGAGGAGTTGAATTTATTTTTGATGAGTTCACTAATTTTTGTAATGATTATGGAATCAAAAGATGGTTTTCTACACCGAGGACACCACAGTAGAACAAAATAGCTAAAAGATGGAATAGATCAATTGTTGATTGGGCTGGAAACAATGATGATAGAAAGAGCACTTCTAGTGGAGCATTCTTTATAGGAGGTAGGTTGGTAACTTGGATAAGCAAAAGTCAAGGTTGCATATCTCAATCAATTGCAGAAGAAGAATATGTTGTTACTACTAAAAATTGTTCTAATATTGCATGGATCAAACAACTTTTGAAAGGAATGAATTAATAGATCACTGACCCAGTGATGATTTATTGTGATAATACAAGTGCTATAAATATTTCAAAGAATCTGGTAATGCACGCAAAAACAAAGCATATATCAATCAAATATCATTATTTGAGGGAACAAGTACAAGAGAAATAAGTGATACTAGAATATGTATATCAAAGGAACAGCTTGCAGACATATTCACCAAACCCTTACCTAAGGATACATTTGAGTACTTGAGAGGTAGACTAGGGGTTTTTCCTTTGTCTATTGGCCACTAAGTTGATTAGGAAGTTGCATCAACCTAAATGAAATTAGAATATCATTCATGTTGACGCAAAACTAAACTGGATAGTAACAGACCTATCAGTACACTGCAATGTACCTACTGCACCAAAAACTAGAGATATTATTTTGGCTCTTGAAGAGATGTATTTTTTTTTGTTTTTGGAATTGTTGTCAAAGGGAGAGAATGGTTGATGAAATATAAGAGAGAGAATGATCAGTGAAATATCTATCCATCAAAGGGAGAGAGATATCAGATAAAGGGAGAAATGACATCTATCTACAAAGATCACAAACATAAGAGTCAAATTTGTAGGGAGAGACTACATTATGAGTTTTGTAACACTAACACATTTTATATATTCAAGCTAGGGAGAGCTAAAGTAGGTTTGCAATTGTAGAATGATAGTTTGGTATTCCATGGCATATTTCATATTGTGTTTCCATCGATGCCAAAGGGAGAGATTGATGAACTACAACTGATTGTATGTTTTAAGTCATTTATTGATATTCAACCGAGTTGCAGGTGTGATGATAAACATTATAAGTTAATGTATTATCATTGATGTCAACCTATTTGTGTATCATTTTGATATCAAACATCTTCTATGGATTGAAGATTTGGAGAAAACTAAGTTTATGTGGTTGGTAAATAAAGAGTTTTGTATACACCAAGTAAGAGTAAAACTGAGCAATTGCAGTGTATACCGAGCGCAATGTTAACAGAGCTAGGGATTTCTGACACAACATGGTATTGACTGAGCAGTTATATCAAACTGAGGTAGACTAAGATGTTGAGCTCACAATTGATTATTTTGAGGTAAAAGATAATTTTTGTTATGGATATCTAATGGTTATTAAAATTCAAGGAAGATCCAACGACAAAGATTGAAATGTATTTTTAACACAACTATCAAGGATGGTTTAAGCGATAAAATTAACGATAGAGATTAAGCAGATAGATCTGGAGGATGAAAATTAAATGAGCTATGATGTCTATATAAGAGAAAAGAGACTCATTATGAAGTGTGTGTGTGGTATGATTATGCTTGATGCGCATACATGCAGATTTTATGCATGACTGATCAAACTGGTTAAAGACAGAACCAAGTATTTATGTAGACATCACTGAGCAATAGAGGAAAGAGCATCTACCGAGCATAACAAAGTATGATGAACTGAAGTGAACATATCAATCAAAGGTATTATGTACTTAGCATAGATATAAAAATATGCAAACCAGAGTTGTATTTGAATCAGATCATTACTGTATCAATTTAACCATTGTTACAGATAAATCTCTTAATAGAGTAGGATGTGACAATCCTTATTATGACATTCGAATGAATGTTGAGTGTTTTCTTGATGATCCCATAGTAAATGCATGGTTAAGAGAGAACTATTAGTTTTAAATCCTCTAACTAGGTCACATTTAACAGTGTGCATTGTAACCTTTAATAGGGCTGGCTCTTAACCGAGCTCACTTCAGAAGAGTGAAATATTTTGGGTTATCAGTCTCAGGTGGTTTTTCCCTTAACAGGGTTTCCACATTAAAAATCAATGTGTCAATGTGTATGATTGTTGTGGATTTCTATTTTACTTTACACATTACTCTATCTTGCATTGATCGGTAATCATAGTATTAATTTACTGACACTAGGTAAATAACTTAAGAGTAAGTTTTGAGATCACAGAATATATTACACCGAGATGAGTTTTATATTTGAAATTGTTTTGATATACATATGGAAGAATTTGGGATTGTAGAGTAATTGGGAAGGATTTGATTCTTACTAATTCACCCCCCCCCCCCCCCCCNATTCCCCCCCCCCCCCCCCTCTTAGTTATTCTAACACATGGTAAATGTTATGCTTTGGAGGCCAACCAATGAAGATATTATCTTTAGAAATGGATATATAAGATTAAGTTTTTGTGATGAATTAGATGAATGTGATGACATGTAACTGATTGAATGTTTGAAGATATTAATTTGATGATCTTGCAAGGCATTAAATTGGTTAATATATTGTATTTTCATTGATGTTAACTTGATATAATTTTTATGGTCATGTACATAATACTAAAGACTTAAAAGAATTGATGAATCAAAGGCTATGCTATCAGTAATGCATATAATTCAAGTATTCACAAAGTGACTAAATACACAGACGGAGTACACGCCGATGGTCAGAAAAAGAGAAAATTCACAATGTTACCTGATGAGAAAATGCACAACATTACCGATGAGAAAAGTAACATTGTTTCCCGATGAGCAAAGCACAGTGTAACCTGATGGACAAAATTATAGTGTTGCCCGATAGAAAAGACAAGGATGGATATCTCGATGACAACTAAAGTCACACTGATGGAATAGTCAGTTATCACCGATGACTAAATGAAGTATTGACCAACAGAATAGAGATTTCATAAATGACAAAATGCTTAGCTATCAAGAGCTAAAGATAGACTTAACTGGCACTTAACATTGATTTAATCAACAAGATAAATCCAGAGATAAGCAATTGATTTAAAGCTGATTTGTCCAGTTGGCAAGAAGATATCTTTGAGATAAAACTAGATTTTTTATTTAAATATAATTGGTGAGAAATGTGGATCACGCCAAGAATCAAGAAAGCCAAGAAATGGTGAATCATGTCTATAAAGAGACAAACCCAATTCATTATGAATGGTGGGGTGAAGAAGAGAAAATAGGGAATATGCTGAAGAGATTCTGAATAAGAAGAAAGTCTTCATTCAGACCTGATCAACAAGCTTGAGGAAATAGCTAGATTCTACAGACACCAACGAATAGTGAGATAGAATCACATAGCATAAGAGTGTGGAGCAAAGGTATTGAATTGATTATATTGATTAGAGAGGTAATGCACTTACAATAGATCTGAAAATCTGCAATTCAAGTTGTATGTGTGAACAGATCACTTTACTATTTTAGTTTAACCATTGAAGCATCAAGTCTCTTAACCAAGCAGGACTTAACAATATTCTATAATACAGATACATCCCGAGAAGTATCAAAAGTTTTGGTCATACAAAGTAGCATTGGATATGCCCGATACCTATTGACAGGCCAAGTGAGTATTTGATTAAGGATAGCATTAGATGTTAGATACTAAGAAAAAAACTATCCTTTAAATCCTCTAACAAGGTCACACCTAACAATGTGTTTGTAACCTTTAACAGGGTTGGCTCTTAACCAAGATCACTTAAGAAGAGTGAAAATTTGGGGTACCAGTCCCAGTGGTTTTTCCCTTAACATGGTTTCCATGTTAAAAATCCATGTGTTGTGTGTGTATGGTTCATTTATTTATAGTTTTGCATTTCACATAGTTAACTCTAGATTGATCAGTATACTTTGTTTATTTATTGTGTTTCGGTAAATAGTTGACTGCTTATCAGTAAACATACAGAATAAGGTTTTACAAATCAATCTGACAATTAGTAAATTGATATAATATTTCAAGGAATTCATCTTGTAGGACAAAAGATAACTAGAGGCATAATTTATGGTTATAAGTTTTAAGGGTTGATTTAAGGATTAATTTTTGAGGCCACTAATTCACCCCCCTCTCAATTATTACTAACAATTGGTATTAGAGCTTGTGTGCTTAGAAGTAAGGTTTCAAGACCTAAGCTAAAGACCACAAGATGAACAGATGAGATGTGCCCAAGTTGAACAAAGATAATTTTTCTTCATGACAAAGAAGAATAAGACTCCACTTATCAGGTATTGGAAATGATGTTACTCAATACTTAGATACTGAATATGTGCTACCCATAGGAGCACCCACAGTTGAACAAATGAGAGAAACGCATGAGCACAACTGCATGATGATAGAACTTGCTTCCTCACTCTTTGATGCTCAATCTGAAGATGTCAAAACTTGTGAGATTGCAAAGCAGATGTGGGAAAAATTGATGCTTGTACATGGTGGTGATAAGAATGTTCTGAGAGCCAAGGAAGAAATCCTTAGAGGAAAGTTTGATTATATCAAAATGAAAGAAGGTGAAAAAATCACAGAGTACAACACACAAATCAAAGAGGTAGTCAATGCTATTAGAGGAGTTGGAGATGTACTAGAAGAAGATACAGTGGTAAGTAAAATTCAAAGAACCTTGTTTCCTACTTATGCTATTAGATTATCTGCCATAATTGAAATGAGAGTAGTAGAAAATAACAATGTTACTCTAGATAGTTTGATTGGAAGACTGATTTCAATTGAGATTAATAACTTTGATAATAGTGTCTTACCAAACATAGAGTCTGCATTCAAAAATTCTATGAAAATAAATAAATCAAGTCATAAACACACTATGAGAAAAGATAGTGATAGTGAAAGTGAAGAAGAGGATCTTGATGAAATTGAAGCACTTATGGCTAGAAGAATGCAGAGATGCAAAGGTAAATACAAAGGTAAATTACCACTTGTTTATTTTAATTGTAAAGAGATTGGACACTTTGCTGCAAGATGTCGTAATACAATAAAAGATGACAAAAGCAATGACAGATCATTTGAAAAGAAGTCTGACAGAGGTGATTATAGAAGCTACTAACAATCAGAAAGAACATATACCTGAGACTACAAGGAAAAAGGAAAGAAGGTGAGTTACCTAGCTAAATGAAAAGATGAAGATACTGACACTAAATCTAATGAAGATATCGAGATGGTGTTTGTGGCAGTAAAAGATGATTTAGATGATGATGAAGAAAGGTATGTAGAAACTGCACTTATATCTAAAGTTAGTAAAAATGATGTTTGGATCATAGATAGTGGCTGTACTCACCATATGACTGGTGACAAACAAAATTTTGAGACTTTTGAATACTATAATGGTGGTTCAGTAAGAATGGGTAATGATACACCTTGTCTAGTTGAAGGTAGAGGAACTATAATGTTGAATAACCAAATAAAATGTGAAAATGATTATTGGGTAAAAGGATTGAATTATAATCTATTGAGTGTTTCTCAATTGAATAATTCAGGTAACAAAGTAGCATTTGAAAATAAGAAGGCAAAGATCTTCAATAAATTAGGAAATCTGAATGGTATCGGTGAGAAGACAAAAGCTAACTTATTCTATCTAAATGACACTGACACCACTTGTTTGATGGCTACAAACAAAGACATATGGTTGTGGCACAAAATATTGTGTCATGTGAACTTTGACAACATGTTAAAGATAAGAAAAAAGAGAAATGTAAGAGGCTTACCGATGATGACCAAGCCTGGCAATATCATGTAAAAAAATTGTCAAAAAGGTAAGCTGACAAAGTCTAGTTTCAAAAGCAAGACCCATTCATCTGATGCAATTCTATAATTAGTCCATACTTATCTATGTTGACCAATGAGGACAAAGAGCTACTATGGAGATAAGTATTTTATTCTCTCTATGGATGAATTTTCTAGAATGATGACATTTATGTTTCTAAAAGATAAATTAGAAGCATTCAAGATGTTTAAATAGTACAAAGCAATGGTTGAGAAACAAAGTGGTAAGGAATTGAAATGCCTAAGATCAGATAGAGGAGGGGAATTTATTTCAGATGAATTCACTAACTTTTGTAATGAGAATGGAATCAAAAGACAGGTCTCTACACTAAGAGCACCACAACAAAATGAAATTGTTGAAAGAAGGAACAAATCCATTGTTGATTGTGCAAGGAAACTGATGATAGAGAAAGGGATCACCCAAATCTTCTGTAGGGAAGCTGTCATTACTGATGTTTACACATTAAACATAGTATAATTGAAGAAAGACACCAAGAAGACACCCTATGAGATTTGGTTTGGTCACACACCCAATGTAAGTTACTTCAAGATCTTTTGTAGTCAATGTTATATCTTAAAAGATGATAGAAACGGAAAAATTGACTCCAAGAGTGATGGAGGAATCTTTCTAGGTTATTCCACCAAGAGAAAGGCTTATAAATGTCTCAATAAGGCCTCTAAAAAAATTGTTGAAAGTGCAAATGTAAAGATAGATAGATTTGCAGAGAAGAATGAAAAGGAAAGAACTAAAGAACCAGAGGACTACATCAGCTTTGTTTCCAATGTGAAACCTGAAACTCTACCCAACCAAAAATGTAAAGCTCCTAGACAATAGATCATTACACCCGAGTATCAGGCTACAAATATCGACAATCAGGATATTGCTCAAGATGATGTACCAAATGATGGAGAACAAAATAAAGGACACAATGATGATCAAGATGATAGACAAAGAGTTGAACCTATACTTGCAAGATATGTTAGAAGGAACCATCCACAGAACCAAATCATAGGAGACAAGAAGGCTGGTATGAGAACCAGAAGTAAGTCTCTAAACACAAGATGCCTCATTTGTGATTTTGAGCCTAAATCTGTCAATGCTACACTTGATAATGATGCATGGTCAAGTGATATGAATGAATAAATTGAGAAGATAGAGGAAAACAAGACATGGACACGTGTACCGAGACCAGATGACAAGAATGTCATTGATACAAAATGGATATTTAGGAATAAACTGAATGAGAATGGAGAAGTCACCAAAAATAAAGCAAGACTAGTATGTAAGGGGTATGCACAAGAAGAAGGGATTGACTATGGAGAGACCTTCACACCCATTCCTAGGCTAGAAGGAGTGAGAATATTACTTGCATATGCTACATATAAAGGCTTTAAGGTATACCAAATAGATGTCAAGTCTGCATTCCTAAATGTAATACTTGAGGAAGAGGTTAAATTGAGAAACTAGAAAGGTTTGTTGATCCAAACAAGAGGAACATGGTATGTAGAATACACAAAGCCTTGTATGGATTGAAATAAGCACCCCAAGCCTGGTATGAAAGACTTCATTCCTATCTTATAAGTATTGGATTTGTAAGGACTAGTGAAAACAATAATCTTTATTTGAAGGAAGATAGTGATGCTAATATTTTTATTGCTAAGATATTTGTTGATGACATCATATTTAGAGGCAATTATATTCTATGCAAATCATTTTCAAATGAAATGAGAAAAGAGTTTGAGATGTCTATTTTTGGAGAGATCAAGTTCTTTCTTGGTCTGTAGATCATGCAACAAGATGAAGGTATTTTCATTACACAATCCAAATACATCAAGGAAGTGCTAAAAATATTCAAGATGGAAGAATCCAAACCAGTTGGAACACCGATGGCAACTGAATGTAAGCTGAAAAAGGAGGACAAGTCAACAGAGGTAAATTAGACTGTGTACAGATCTATGATTGGAAAACTCATGTATGTTGTACATACTAGACCAGATATTGCACATGCAGTAGGAATAGTTGCAAGGTTTTTTGCTAATCCTAGGGAATCACATATGACTACTGTGAAAATAATCCTAAGATATCTGAAGAATACCAAGGAATATGGCTTATGGTATAGAAGAGAGGGAAAATTTGAATTCAAGGTCTTTACTGATGCTGATTGGGATGGAAATTTTGATGACCGAAAGAGAACAACTGGAGGAGAATTCTTTAAGGGTGATAGACTTGTGGCATGGATCAACAAGAAGCAAGGATGCATCTCTTAGTCTACTGTAGAGGCAGAGTATGTTGCTGTTGCTGCAAACTGCTCAAATATTGCATGGATCAAACATTTACTGGAAGGTATGCATATGAAAATTCTTGAACAAGTAATTATCTACTGTGATAATACCAGTGCAATAAACATTTCCAAGAATCTAGTCATGCATGCTAAAACAAAGCATATTTCCATCAAGTATCATTATTTGAGAGAACAAGTTAAAGAAAAAGAGGTGATACTTGAGTATGTGCAATCAAAGGAACAATTGGCCGATATCTTCACCAAGCCATTGCCCAAGGATACATTTGAGTACTTGAGAAAGAGACTAGGGTTCAGACCCTTGTCTACTGGTCATTAAGATGACTAGAAGTTTGCATCAGCCTAAATATTATCAAAATATCATTCACGTTGATGCAAGTAGAGAGATAGACTTCAAAGATAAATCTATACACAAAAAGGTATTTATCTACTCCAAGCACCAGAGTTATTACCGATGGATTGGGAAATTCAAGGAATATATTATGGATAGAAAGGATCCATATGACATTATTGTCAAAATGTTTGTTTGGCATTGTTGTCAAAGGGAGAGAAATATCTCATTATCATATTGATAAAGGGAGAGATTATATCCATTATCACCTCAGGGAGAGATTATATCCATCAAAGTATCCAAAGGGAGAGACATAATCAGAAAGGGAGAGTACATACAAAGGGAGAGATCTGGTGACAAGAAAAATCAAAAGTAAAGAGAACAGTCAAAGGGAGATAATTTGAAACAGGGAGAAAATACATCACATCAGAGAAAGAAAGATTCTACATCTATATAGTGAAGGGATTGAAGACAGAGAGAAAGTTGCATGAAACAAATCTAAGATATTTGAGCTTACCAAAAGCCATACATTTGTAATCGTTACATTAAGAAATCTTGATGAAACAACATATTTCATATTGTATTAGTAATAGTATAGTATGATAATGTAGTGTGTTCCCATCAATGCCAAAGGGAGAGATTGATGACATATAACTGATTGAATGTTTGAAGATATTAAGTTGATGATCTTGCAAGGAATTAAATCAGTTAATGTATTGTATTGTCATTGATTTCAACTTGATATAATCTATATGGTCATGTATAGACTACTAAAAACTTCAAAGAACCGATGAATCAAAGGCTATGCTATCAGTAATGCATATAATTGAAGTATTCACAAAGAGACTGCATACACTAATGGAGTGCACATCGACAATCATAGGAAAAGAGAAAAGTGATAGTGTTACCTGATGAGAAAATGCACAACATTACCGATGAGCAAAGTCATAGTGTTGCCTGACGAGAAAAGCACAGTGTAACCCAATGGATAGAATTACAGTGTTTCCCGACAGAAAAGAAAAGGATGGAGATCTTGATGAAAACTGAAGTCACACTGATGGAATAGTCATATATCACCAATGACTAACTGAGGTATTGACCGACATAACAGAGAGTTTAGAAATGAAAAAAATGCTTAGCTATAAAGAGCTAAAGATAGACTTAACTAGCACTTATCATTGTTTTAATCAACAAGATAAAGCCAAAGATAAGAAATTGATTTAAAGTTTATTTGTCCAGTTGGAAAGAAGATCTCTTTGAGATAAAATTGGAGTTTTTCTTTAAATCTAATTGGAAAGAAATGTGGATCACGCCAAGAATCAAGAAATCCAAGAAACAGTTAATCTTGTCTATAAGGAGACAAACCCAATTCATTATGAATGGTGGGGTGAAGAAGAGAAAAGAGGGAAGATGCTAAAGAGATTTTGAAGAAGAAGAAAGTCTTCATTCAGACCTGATCAACAAGCTAGAGGAAAGAGCTATATTCTACAAACACCGATGAACAGTGAGACAATATCATAGAGCATAAGAGTTTGGAGAAAAGGTATTGAATTGATTATATTGATCAGAGAGGTAATGCAATTACAATAGATCTGAAAAATTGCAATTCAAGTTGTATGTGTGAACAGATCACTTTACTATTTCAGTTTAACCATTGAAGCATCAAGTCTCTTAACCAAGAAGGACTTAACAGTCTTCTATAATTGAGATACATCCCATGGAGTATCAAAAAGTTTGGTCATACAAAGTAGCATTGGATATGCCCGATACCTATTGACAGACCAAGTGAGTGTTTGATCAAGGATGGTAGCATTAGATTCCAAATACTAAGTGACAAACTATCTTTTAAATCCTCTAACAAGGTCACACCTAACAGTGTGTTTGTAACCTTTAACAGGGTTGGCTCTTAACCGAGCTCACTTCAGAAGAGTGAAAATTTTGGGTACCGGTCCCTGTGGTTTTTCCCTTAATAGGGTTTCCACATTAAAAATCCATGTGTTATGTGTGTATGGCTCATTTCTTTATAGTTTTTCATTTCACATAGTTAACTTTGGATTGATTGGTATACTCTATTTATTTACTGTGTTTCGGTAAATAGTTGACTGCTTATCGATAAACATACAGAAGAAGGTTTTACAAATCAATCCAACAAGTACTAAATTCATATAAGTATTTCAAGGCATTCATCTTGTAGGAAAAAAGATAACTAAAGTCATAAATTGTGGTTATAAGTTTTAAGGGTTGATTTAAGGATTAATTTTTGAGGCCACTGATTCACCCCCCCTCCCTCTTACTTATTACTAACAGAATCCTAGTTAGAAAAGAAAAAGATATATTTTTTATGTGCGAAGGATCAGTAATTAGAGGTTTGATTGGCAGTTGAGAAATTTTTTGTGTTGAGCTTACATGGAACTATACAAGCATAGTTGATGTTATTTATGAATTCACTTTTGCAGTCCAAATCATTTGGTATGGTAGTGAGCCTTTAAGGGTTGTAGCCTTCTTTTGTAAATTGATCAATGATCTCTAGGTTGCAGGCCTAAATGCATGTGCATTATCCTTTTATATAAAATCTTTAATAAGGTACTTCATTTTGGAGAGTATATACTTGTGGATATCATCCCCACCATGGTTTTTCCCTTAACTATGTTTCTATGATAAAAATCATGGTTTCATAATGATGTGGATGTATCCTTTGTACTTTAGTTTATTTTTGTTTATTGCTTTTGGTTTATGCTTATGGAATCTTATCAATAAATTTAAAATAAAAGAACACTAATTCACACCCCCAATGTACCTCAATCCTAATGATTTGTATCATATATTTGTACCTCATAGGAAGTATAACAACTTGAGGAAGATCCTAATGACAGATTTAAAAATTTATAGTAGTGTTTGAAAGAAGCTCTTGATTTCACTTGAAGATCTTGATTATTCTAATGCTCAAAACCTTGAATTGGAAGGAAGACTCGTGGAGGCTGAAAACTTAATTGAGAAATTAAAGGAACAATTGAACAAATCTAGGGATAAGAGGAAAGATATTTATAAATAGTTGAAGAAGAAAGGAAACATTGATGATTCACAAGCCTTAAAGGAAAATTATGGTTCAACAAAGCTTGATGAATAGATTGAGAGCCTAAGGTCGAAAGGAGATACACAAAGATGTGGATTTGTAAAGGGAGAAAGCTATAGATATGATTAGAACAACACCTTATCAGACAAAAAAATGGAGAAACCTAAAAGGACACCTATAAGGAAACCTAATGGATAAAATTTCAATGGGAGATTCTTTTCATGCAATGAATTTGGTCATAGGTAAATTCAATGAAGGAATAGACCTAACACCACATCCTTTTCTAGATATTGTTTCACTTGCTACAAATATGGAAACAAATCAAGTGAATTTAGAGAAAAGGTGAATAATTCTATGAACAAAGGAAATATAACCTGTTACCACTAGTACATTTGACCCACAAAATTGACCAACATTTTCGACCAAGCATTAAAATAGTTTTGCTTGGTTGGTTTATAGAAGGAAAATTTTGATTTTTTTTAATCCATTCCTGTGTTGGTTGAAATTACAAAAACCTTGAGATGACATCATAATTATGACGAACACAGGCATATAACTTAAAATAAAAAAAAGCTAGTTTCATTTTATTTCATTTCGTTATTCTGGAAAGCACCAAAGCTAAGGGAGGGAAGGAGGGCATAGAAGGTTACAGTGCACTGGCATAAGTGGGGATAAGTAGAACTCACTCCAAGGTGTGTGGGAGAAATAGAATTTATAAAGAGAAGGTTGTTCTTTATCCTCTGAGGCTATGGGGAAATTTGTCCAAGAGATCTGGCTACGTAGAGATCGGGATCTCCCAAGACTTAATCCTTTAGCATGGGTATTATACTAATGACTTAATTCAACTTAGTGGGCTAAGATAATACAAAGTAAGAGATTGTTCAAATTTCCCCAAACTTATTATACTTTATATTTTATACTAATAGATTTCCCATTAAAATTTTATATTGTCATCAACTAAAGTTTTGAAACCTAGACTACCATACACATCGTAGACTCTAAATTTTTCTAAGTATGATTTTAAAATTTCCATTGACACGGAGTGTTTGGATTAAATTCTCTTACAACATAACAAGTCTAGGGACAATTTCAAAGTGCAACATAGTTTGTAAAAAAACATGCCTCAAGCTTAGTCTCAAAATCATAGGAGAAACAAAAAGAGGGAAGTCAAGGCATTGTCAAGGTATTAGCCCTAGTGTATTGAGCCCAAATTTGGTGATAGGTTCCTCTCTCAATTTCCTTTCTAGATCTATGTTTTATATTTATTTTTTAGACCAGTAGCTTTATATCTATGTTGTTAGTTACTCAATTTCATGTCTTTTACATATTATTAATTACATATTTATGATATCATAACAAAAATTAGATCAAAAATGCTAATAAGGGGTGTATCTTCCTAAACCACTTTGCATTTAGCTCTTGCCTACATCTATTAGCTTGAAATTAAATCAAGTATCAGTCCCTTGATGAAATAAAGATGAAAGAGGAGTATTCTTAAACTCTAAAATACATAATTAGACACCTATCCCCTTATTTCCCAACATTTCATTTTGGTAAAACCATATTTTATGCTTACACTTTCTGATTTGGCTGTTTAGAACTGAGTTTTATTGCATTGCTAATGTGCTTTGAGTGCTTTAATAGGTGGTTAAGTAATCATTTCCTTTCTATCTATCATTGATTAATTACTTCTTTTATTATAATTTATTACACTTATGTTAAAGATCAAAATCACTTATCTTGTCCCTATATTCCTTTTGTATGAGCTTCATTGCCCATTTTTCCAAATCCAATATTTCAGCGAGAAGAAGTTATAAAAATATGGCTACCCATATTTTAAATTCTAAGATTATTGAGCTTGAGTTTCCTAATCTAATCTATAGGATTTTTGGTAAGTTCTCTAATTCAACACCTACCATGCATACCAATGTTGAGAATTCATCTCCCTATACTTCTCATGATGAGGACTAGTCTTCCACTCAAGTCTCTAAGAACAATTAGGGAAGCTTGAAAATAAATTGGAAAATTTTCCAAAAAATATAAGTCAAGAGCATGTGGATGGATAGGAATTTCCCTTGATTGAGGTCCTAAGGAAGCTAATTAAAAGTAATGAGCATTGTGTGGAAGTTTTACGTGGTATAGATCACATGGTGGATGACAAAAATATGAAATAAACTAATTATGTTAAGGTTCTTGGATATTCAAATCCTTCAAATAATGTTGAGATGCTCATGCCTATTCCTAAATCTCTTCCTAAGTGCCTACACATACACCTTCCATCATGGCTTCATCTACAAAATTATTAATGCTACACATGTTAGTAGTGGGGGAAATCCTATACACCAATATTCTTATGTTCTACCTTCCACAAGCCTTCTATTTATTTCTCAACCATATATTTCCCACATACTATAATACTATATATTCCAATCCTCCATCACAATCAAACTTTTCTCAAGCCAATTCATTCATCCTTTCCACCATTAACCAATTATTACAAAATGTTTCATCCTTGCAACAACAATTAGCTTCCATCACTAAATCCAAATCCAGGATTCCCATATACTCCAAATCCAATCATCTTTCCATGGAGATCCTTCTTACACCTCTTCTAAAAAAAATTGAGGCTCCCTATTTTAAAAATTATAATGGACAAGGTTACCCCCATAATCCTAAAAACAATTCAAACCATGTGTATCAATTTCAACTATGGAAAAAAAAACTCCTTACAAAACATTTTCCCCATACCTTGAATGATAAAGATTTGGAATGTTTTCTCTTTGACTGGATGTTCAATTACTTCTTTTCAACAATTGGTTAATGCATTTGTTTAACATTTTCAAAATAATATTGGTCCTTGAGCTACTTTGATTTGGTGAATTATAAACAAGGTCTGAAAGAGAAAGTTACTAATTTCATTGGTAGATATAAACACTTGTATTTAAAAATTATTTTCTTATTTTTATTTTAAATAGGGGTAAACACTTTGACATGGAGCTATGATTGAGTGAGGTTACAAATGGGGGAACTCGTTCCCAATGTGATTTTAACCTTGATGGCAAGAACAACATCACAACATGCCACTATTAGAAAATTATTTCTCGTATTTGTGATGAATAACTTCAAATAATTTTCATTAGTAATTTTCAAAAATAAATTAGCAATAAGCTTTTTTTTATTGATTTTACTTCCTTCACATATTTGTGCAATACCCCTCATAAGTATCAACATCAACTAAATCAGTTTGAATCTCTCTCCTCATCAACTCTGATTGATAGGAATGAGGATATTCCCTTTAGAGAACCAATCAATAGCTTCATAAAAAAACAATAGTTATTCTAATCATGTTGAAGCTCAAGTGTCTGTTGCAACCTTTGATGTCACTCCCTTTGGTTCTACATTAAAACTCCAAAATTGTAATACTCCTCTTTGTAAATCTTTGTGTTCCGTCATTCTTTTGATTTATCAATAATGATATGTCAAAGTTTCCTCATATTTTTCAAGTAGATACCTTGACTAAGCCTTGACCACCCTCAATAACATTGTTTGCACTTTTGTTTGGGTATGTTTGTCTAATGGGAAGAGGTAATTGTGGTGGACATAGTTTTTGGGTGACAGGTATAAACACATGTTGTGTTCTTGAGTAACAAGGCCTTGCATTTTGAGAACATTATTGTTTTTATTTATTGTTAATGTTTATATCATACGGATCTCCATAAAGCATAACATGACAATTTTTTATGGTGATCCTTTGACATTCAAATGATTTGTGGATGGGGAATTATTGTTCTTGGTGTCATGGATCACATAACACATAAGCTTTCTTATGGGTCATGTTTTTCATGCCCGAATGGATTCTAATTTATTCATCCATGCATGATTTGGTATTTGAAGGGCATTATTTAGTATGGGACCTCCTTCATAACATGTTGTGATATAGTTTTCCATATTTGGTATACCTCTTGAGATTTCCAAAATAGACCATGCACTTTATATCAATGACACATTTGGTTAGCTTTATTTGTTTGATGATATTTGTGAAGGGACATATCTATTATTTTCTAATCATTTCCATTGCTTTAGATTATAGTTTTATATATATATATATATATATATATATATATATACTCCTTGATTTACATGTTTCAATTTAGAGTTGATAGCTTGTTGGTAACTGTGTTTACCTCTAACATGACAATATAAAGGCTCTCTTGTCATGAACAATCTCCTACATACAGGATTATGATTTTATTGATATTGATTATATTTACATGTTCTCATATTGTGATATTCAGATTTGGACAAAGGAAAATTTATATGGGTTTTTCATGATCAATACTTCATGATTGATTTGGATAAAGGAAAATTAATAAGCCCATTCACTAGTATGTCAACATTAGGCCTTTATTTGTTTTTTAATGTTTTGTTCTTGGTTTTAGTGTTTTTGATGAGATAATAAGGTCCTAACGACCATTTGTATTCAATTCAAATTATTTGTATTCATTTGTAAGGCATTGGAAGCCAATAAGCTCTTTTAGGACTATATAGTTGTTAATGGTCTAATCGCATCAAAGTGTTAAAAGTATGCCTAATGAGGTAAAAATGGTTTTAATAAGTCATTTTGGGTTGTTTTAAATGGTGTAGAGTGGGTGGTGGCTTCATAAGTATTGTGTGCACTCTGATTTGGTGAAGATTGCATTGGATCAAAGGGAATGATCCTAGATAAGGCCTAGTTGGTCTTGTGTTTCAGTAACTTATGAAGTCCCTCTACATGTTGTTTTGGCATCTTTCATGTTCAAAGACTAGTTTGAAATTGTGAAAATGTTCTTGTGGTTGAGGGCTCATTTTTTCTAAATTCAAAAATTCAAGTTCAAGTTTGCTTGATCGCCACCTTTTTTCCTTCCGACCTAAGAGAAGGTATATGCATAGGTGATGAACATTAGAATCCTCCCACTAGAGAAGGTATATGAAAAGGTGATGAACATGTATATTTTCCTAAGCACTACTGGGAGCTTACCTTGCAACAAATGTACTATTGTGAAAATCATCACAAGTCCATTTTTTGCAATGTCAAGTTCCCAGTAATTCTTGGTCAAATTTGCATGTTTGTCACCTATGCATATACCTTCTCTGATCAACTCTTATATGCACAGGTGAAGGCTATATATGCACAAGTTTTACATGATTTTTTTTTACATAACACAATAATAATATTAGTTTGTGTTTTACATGATTGCATTCCCCAAATCATTACTGGCAAAAATTTGAACATATAAATGGAATACTTTTATACTTAAATGGAATACACCAAGAAGTACCAAATGATGAATGCTCAATTATTGTAATGGAAAAGCATCAGAGTCGTCCATTTCTAGAACTTGATTTTCTATAGTCTTAATGATTTTTCTATAGTCCTAATGATTTTGAACATTGTTGAAAAAGCATGTTTCTTTTTTTGATTATTTGATTGATCCTCTCACCTTTCCTTACTTTGTAAATTCCATTGTCTCAATCAAGTTTTTTAGTGTTTTTTATTGTGGGGTTCTGCATTGTTTGTTGTTCTTGATAAATTAGGCCTTGAATTTGAATTTTCCCATGTCTGATTTTGTGCCAATTGTTGAGTTCACCTTCCTTTGATGGTATATTTCATTCACTCTATGTCAAATACTATTTTGTTCATATTTTATTTCATGAGCTTGATATTTCATTCATTTTTCATATACACAGAGAAATGGATAGTTCTAAGACTACACATTTGCTGATATTGCGAGACTACACCTGTACATATACCTTATCTAATAAACTCTTATATGCATAGGTCATGAACATTCATATTTGCCTAAGCAATACTAGGATCATACCCTGTAACACATGTACTATTGTGAAAAACATCACAACTCCATTTGTTGTTGGGTTAAGATCCCAGTAATGCTTGGTCAAATTTGCATGTTTGTCACCTGTGTAGATACCTTCTCTAGTCAAATCTTATATGCACAGGTGAAGGTTGATCAACTCCAATCTCCTATTTGTATCTATATGTTATCAAAGTAGTTTCATTGAGAATCTTGTCTACTTGAGACATTTCAATTGTTAAAGATTTTGTTAAAGAAATTGGCATTTGTATTTTTATTCATTGGTTGTATGATTAGAGAGGGTTTATGTATAGGTAATGAACATGAAAATTTCATAATAATACTTTGAATATTATTTTAACCTCTTCTCATAACAATTTTTCTTATTTCTTGTCTTTTGTTCCTTTTTTATTTCCTATGTCTGTGCTTGGTGACAGGATTTTGAACATTGTTGAAAAACATGTTTCTTTTTTTTATTATTTGATTGATCCTCTCACCTTTCCTTAATTTGTAAATTCCATTGTCCCAATCAATTTTTTCAGTGTTTTTTAATTAGGTTTCATGTTTTTGATTGTGGGGTTCTCCATTATTTTTTTCTCTTGATAAATTAGGCCTTGAATTTCATTCATTTTTCATATATACAGAGACTACATATGCTGATAAAAAATGAGCTATCTAATTTAGGTTTACTATTCATGATTGTAAATGGTTAATATTTTTGATGGTACTCCTTGGTGTATTCCATTTAAAAATAATCAAGTTTCTATGGCTATGATAAATGCCCCTTTGTGTTGAGAAAATTAGAGTTGATAAATGGTTGTTCAGTGTTTGTAACAAGTCATTCCATTCAAGAAATACTATGTTTGACAAATATCAACCCAGAAAAAAATGAAACACTTGCTAGATTGTGGTCTAACTTTAAAAGAAAAGGTGATGGAAAATTTTATTGTCCCTGCAATATTTTCAAGGGCTTAAAGACTCAAAGATATTTAATCAAAAAATCTAAGGAACATTGTAGGTAGCATGGTCACAGTGAAGGGGGAAATGAATTTCATCTATTGGTATGTATTTCAATATATTATTTGAATAATTTATATACATAAGAAATGAATTAATGATGACATCATGGTCATGGTTAATTTAAGGTCATCATTTTGATATAGGTCAACCACCCTAGGTTTCATGTTATGGACCATGATAATCCAAAGAATGTGGATTTCCAAATGAGGGAACATGGAGGTGTGAATATCAAAGTAGAAGGTAATGATCCCATGGAAGAAGATCACAATGATCAAGATAATGGTATTGGTGCAATTGATGATGATGATGAATATGACCTTGATGTACCTATACTTGTGATGCAGTCAAGCTTGAAGGATCCAATAAAGGACTATCCAAACTTGTAGCCAGCAACAAGAACAACACAATAGAAACATCACAACACAAGATATATTAATATCAATTTATATTATCACAGAATTCCAATTACATGAAACATGTTGGGCTGTAAGGCCTTCCTAGTTAGGGCCAATTACATTAACAGATTCAATAAGATCTCATAGGATCCATCCTTACCCATCTACCCTATAGCTAAGTGGAAGAAACCAAATTTGAACTTTGGCTCACAAGCCACCAAGCCATCTACAATCTCTGTCTACACACTTATAATTATCTGCAACAACTTACAATCATTCAAATTCTATGCTATCCTCTATCTATCTCCTCCTCTCTCTGTTATGCCCCTCTAAAAATCAACCTAAACTCTCTTTTATATATCCAGCCATAAGTCATCTTGTAAACAATTATTAACTGACTTAGTCAGCCATACACTCTACAATGAGCACATATTAAATGCACCAGTCAGTTGCAATTAATAAAAAAATACATTGGAGAACACATCAGCCTAGATTTAGGTCCACACAAGATCCAATGCCACAAATCTACATGCCTTGGAACTCAGCACAATCCCAATGACCCCCTCAAATCACAGATGCAATCTCCATTGTCCACCCAATTCATAAACACAAGTCAGTGAACCCCAACAACTAGTTGGTAAACAAGAACACCAAGAGAAAAAACAATTAGTGAAAGACACAACTGAGCATAACTCCACCGAACAGAAACCACCAAGTAATATGATATTGAGAAAGACACCATCAAGCTGCACACACTGAGAAACTACCACTGAGTAGTGTACCCCAAGTAGAATACCATAGCAACACTGAGCACCACCGAGTCCAGTCACCGAGCCCAACGGTGAAGCAATACATCTTCCAATTGAGGACTACCACCAAAGTGACCAAGCACCTCAAGTCTCGAACCAAGTTAAATACTAAAACATAAATCAACCAAAACACATTTTTTGTGACACAGGATTGCCAACTACCCCAGGATGCTCTTGCATCAGACACCCTAGGTGTGAAAAGATGTTCTCACAGGATGAATGAATTTCTATTGGGATTCAACATATAGATCCAAAACTAGTTCATGTCTTCCAAGTCCTCAACTAAAACACTCTTCCATCTATTCTTCTTTTGCTTCCTTTTACCACAAGTACTTGCTGATTTATCTTCATATCCCTACACATTCATGTCTGCACCATCCACTACAACCATTCCAAAAATTCTACCAATTCTCAAGTTCCTCCTTCCTTTTCCTTCATCCTTCAAAGGAATAAAAATAGACTTTTTTCCATCTTTCAAGATATTAATCACATTCATTTTACATTCATGAATAGCCTCTCTATCATAGTGTCAAGGTCTACCGAGTAAAACATGACAAGAACTCATCTCCACAATGTCACATAATACTTAATCTTTATAAGTACCAATGTAAAAACTCACCATGCACTACTCTTTCAACTCCACTGCATGACTATCTTGTAAAAAACCTATCCTATAAGGACAAGGATGCCTCAACCTTTTCAAACCAAGTTTTTGAACCATCTCCTCAACAACTAGGTTGTCATTACTTCCTCCATCAACAGTCACCTTACAACATTTACCACTAGACTTGCACATAGTCTTGAACAACTTCTTCCTCTAACAAGAATCATCTTTCTTCGAGGGCAGCAAAGTTATCCTAAGAAAAAGGTTCATACCCTCCACCTCAGGCTCATTCTCAGCAACCTCATTCACCACAATATTTAGATGACTACCGACCTTACTATCTGCATGGGGACATTCAATTGACCGATGTCCTTCTTCTCCATAGTTATAAAAAGTATCTCTAAACACACCTCTACCTTCTCTTCTCCTTGGTTCAATAGGTTTTAGTTCATCCTCAACTCTTGGCTTATCCTTTACCGACTACTCTTGCTTCTCCTTCCCCTGGGAATTACCAAAATGTCTTCTCTTCAACTTATCTTCTTCCTTCAGTGCATACTGATAAGCATCTTCTACTGAGTCAATTTTCAACATACCAATCTCATCCTAGATATTGAATCTCAAACCATTAACATACCTTGCCACCTTTTCTTTAGAAAGTTCTCGATTCCTAGACCATATAGTCAACTTGTAGAACTCCTTGGTATAATATTCCATAGTCATCTCCTTTTGTTTTAGATTCTAAAATATCTTAAACAACTCAAGTTCATAATTAGTAGGAATGAACTTAGCTTTCAGCCTTGTCACCATCAACCTCCACTGATTGATCTTCATCTTACCTTCTTCTTCTCGGTCCCTCTACAACTCTTTCCACCATAAAGCAACATGCCCCTTCAACTTAGTCTGTGCCAACCTCAATCTAAGTGGATCTTCAATGTCTTCCAGCTCAAAGTAGTCTTCTAACTCACTGATCTAATCAATAATATCCTTGGGTTTCAATATACCTAATAAATTGGACACCTACATTCAGTAGTTTGTACTCAAGAAAGCTCTAGATCTTCACAACCCATCATATTTGTCTCCTCTAGATCTCTCTATCTGATCGTCTCTATCATCTCCACTGCATCCAACAACTTCAAAATCTTCACCAACTTCTTCATAACCATCATCTATTCTCAGACCTCTATGCAATCCAACATTTCAGATACCTTCTATGATTTCATTTTTCATTTCCATCATCTCAGATCTGAATCTTTCTGTTATCCTCACTTCCACCTCCTCAAAAAGATCTGCAATCACCCTAGGGTCCAATCTTCTCAGAGGCATCTCTCCAAATCTTTGAAAACCCTAAGCCCTATAAGAAATGAACAAACAACTATGATACCACCTGATGCAGTCAAGCTTAGAGGATCTAATAAAGGACTGTCCAAACTTGCAGCCAACAACAAGAACATAGTGGAAACAACACAACACAAGATATATTAACATCAATTTATATTATCTCAGAATTCTAATTAAATGCAATATGTCAAGCTATAAGTTCTTCCTATTTAGGTCCAATTACATCAATAGATTCAACAAGATCTCACAAGATCCATCCTTACCCATCTACCCTATAGCTAAGTGGAAGAAACCATATCTGAACTTGTGCTCACAAGCCACCAAGAAATTTTCAATCTTTGTCTACCCACTTACAACTATCTACAACAACTTAAAATCATTCAACTTCTCTACTATCCTTTATCTATCTCCTCCTCTCTTTGTCATATCCCTCTAAACATCAATTTAGACTCTCTTTTATACACACAACCACAAGATGGCTTGTAAACAATTATTAAATGACTCAGTCGGCCTAACACTCTACAATGAACATATATTAAATGTACTAGTTGGCTGTAATTAATAATAAAATAGATAGGAGAACACATCAACTTATATTTAGGTCCACACAAGATCCAATGCCACAAATCCATATGCCTCATAGCTCAACATGATCCTAATGACCCCCTCAAATCATGAATGCAATCTCCAATGTATGCCCAATCCATAAACACAAGTCACTGAACCCCAACAATAGTCGGTAAACAAGCACATTGAGAGCCAGACCACTCGATGAAAGACACAACCTAGTAGAACTCCACCGAACAGACACCACCAAGTAATATGATACCGAGAAAGACACCATCAAGCTGCACACATTGAGAAACTACCACCAAGTAGTGTACCCCAAGTAGAATATCACAGCAACACCGAGCACCACCAAGTCTAGTTACCGAGCCCAATAGTGAAGAAATACATCTTCCAACCGAGGACTACCACCAAAGTGACCGAGCACCTTAGGTCTCCAACCAAGTTAACTACTAAAACATAAATCAAACCAAAACATGTTTTTGGTGACACATGATTGCCAACTAACCCAGGATGCTCCTGCATCAACTTGAAAAGGCATACGAGCCCCTATATGAAGGCTCCCAAACAACTCTTCTTTCCACTGTATTATTGTTGGTGAACTTGAAGGTTATGAATGATTTACCCAACGTAGCAATCACACATATGTTAAGGTATGTCATATATGTCATCTTTTTTTCATCTTTTTTAGTAGTAATTTCCTTATAGTTAACAAAGGGTGAATCATGTACCAATTAATATTCTTTATATTAACAAATTATATTTTTGGTTGTAGGTTGTTAGGTGAGTGTTTTTTACCACCATCAAACATTCTACCTCGCTCATACTGATAGTTATCTACCATTATGAAAGATATTGGAATGGAGTATCAAACAATACATGCATGTCAGAATGATCATATTATATATCATAAAAAATATGAATTTGTAATAGAATTCCTTGATTGTCATATTAGTAGATATCAATCAGATCACATAACAAAAAAAGGTGCCTCGCAAGGTTCTTCAGTATATTCCCATTATTTCACGCCCACAACAATTATTCAGGTACACTACCTTGGCACAATTTATGGATTACTATGTATGCAATAGAAATTGAGATGACATTATGTGAATGCTTACGGATGGTTTGGCATTTAAAAAAATAGAGGAAACTTGGCCATACTTTAAACAAGAACCTCATAATCTCAGGCTTTCATTGGCAGCAGACGGTGTCAATCCGTTTGGAGAGATGAGATTTGTTTACTCGGTGTGGCCTATTTTTGTTATCAACAATAACATTCCTCCTTGGATGCCCATAAAGAGGGAGAACATAATGTTGGCAATGATTATTCCAGGTATTTTTTCACTTAATAGTCATCTAAATTAATTTATTATAAATAATCCATCAAAATGGTCATAATAATTATGTAATGTTTTTGTTTATTCAACTAGGTAAGTACCAAGTTAAAGATATGAATGTATATATTGAGCCCCTTATCGATGAGTTGTTGGTGTTATGGAATGGGGTCACTATGTATGACATCTCTAGACCAATAGGAAAAAGACAATTTTAATTCCATGCAATGTTTGTATGGACAATACATGATGCCCCTAGGCTAACACATTTTTGAGGTGTGTTCTCTTGTTAACACCTCTTGTTAACACATTTAAGTTTTTTTATATATTTATGATTCCTTGTTGCCTCTATTTTAAATTCTCTATTGAGTTATCTAGGTGTAAAAATAAAATGAATTTTTATATTATTTATAAAATAATGCATTTTTTAAATAAATAAAAGTTAGATACAATTTGTAGAGAGGGGAAATATTTATATGTAATGTTTTTTCATATTTTGTAAACAAGGTATTGGGTACTATTGGCTACATGTCTTTAGAGTATTTTTCTATTTCAAATTAATTTTTGATTATCCTTTATGTTCCAATTTTATTATGATTTGTAAGATTAGGACATATTTTTTGGATATTAATCTAGAATAAATGTTCATTTGGATCATTTTATTACTAAGAACGTTAGTTTTTATATAGAAGAGTTATGAATAGTTAGGAGGACTATGACTATGGTTGTGAATGCATAGATGTAGCTATGTCATAACACAAATAAAAGAATATTAAAAATGTTAGAAGAAGAAATAATACAAAAGAAGAGGAAGAAGCAAACAAAAAGTGAACAAAGGAAACTATAATCAAATGTAGTTCCACATCTCAGCAATACATTAAAGAACGCAATAGAGATGAATAGCTAAAGGGATGTATTGAAGGTTCCCTAACTAGTGAAAAGATAGAAGAATATCATTTATGCCTCGGACTAAAGATGAGAATAATTCAAGGAAAATATGTTTTCTATAGCTTTGGCTTGAATTGTTGCTAGTGTAAAAGGGTGTATCAGAAAGAATGTAAAAGAAATGTTGCATTGCCCACAATAATTTTTCTTTAAGAAATAAGATTATGCCCTATAATTTGTAGTGTATGGACCTCGTGACCTTTTTACTCAATGATTTAAAATGGGATGGTTTTTAAAAAAGCCCAGAGATTTAAAACAAGATGGCTTTTAAAATAGAGTCTTGAAAACATTGAGTAAATTATGGAAAGGAAGATAGAGGGGACACACCTTTAACTTGGAGATCATTGCAATCACATGAATTTTTTATTTCATGCATCCCAATAACTAGGTATAAGTTCTCTTAGTCCAACCCCTAAAGTGATTGGATCTATGATCATTCTAAAAATTAATGATCATAATTGACCATTCTAATAATATGATGTCATTTTATTAATAATATTATTTATTTATTTTAAATAAAAACTAGATATGTCATCACTTTTTCAATCACCATAATGATTTAGTTTGACACCAATGATATACTCTCAACATAGTAAGTAGTCGACTGGTCGACCAACAAAACTGTATAGTTCAATGCCAATGCCAAACTCACGACGTAGTCAGCAGTCGATGGTTTGACCAACCATTTGAATGTTTTGACATTGGATTAGTCAACATGTTGACCAGTAGGTGGGTCGAATGTTTGACAAACATGCTATACTCTCAATGTATTGAGCAGTCTATGGTTTGACCAAAAATAATGTATAGTTCGATGCTAATACTATACTCTAAACATAGTAAGCAGTCGTTTGTTTGACCAAGCGTGGTAGAAAATAATTAAAGATATGTCGATTAATCTTAACAAACCATTTGTGAATTTTGATGTTCGATAGGTTGACATTACAACCACTAGGTGGGTTGAATGTTTGAAACAAATGTAATGTGTCGAATAATTGACAAATAAATTTTGACAAGAATAGTGGTCGTTTGGTCGACCAATGAGCATCAAAAAATCAAGTAATGCACATCAAAAATTGGGCAAAAATTTACTAGTGTACAAATGCAACAACTTTGGTCACATTCCAAAGTAGTATAGATTGAGGAAAAATTCAACAAATACAAGGTATGGAAATGTGACATGTTTCAAATGCAATAATTCTAGTCATATTGCTAAGTATTGTAGATTCAATGATGCTAATATGAATATGAGAGGTTCAGTTGGAATGAACAATGTGCAAGATAATGATAAAGGAAAAAATATTGATGTCGAAGAAGTCAAAAAGAAAATGAGAGATACATAGGTGTTAGAATAGTTTATGAAGAGTTAAGTTGTGTATGATTTTGATGTTGAACTGATGATAGGTTGATCCATTATGATGTTGTCATTGATGTCAGCTTAGTGTTTGTTTCTTAACAGTGTACCTGTTATGTTTATGTGTGCTCAAGGGGTCAAATCTGGAGATGTGGTAAGAATTAGACTATGTGATCATACAGGAAGACTAAGTCATGTCTCTAGATGATGTATATATGACCACAAAGATTTGTCTTAAATATTTTATGAATTATGATTGATTGAAGGTTGACAGGTTAGCAGGAAGAACATGACATTGCAAAGGAAGAATGATTTGATGATTGTGTCGACTAGGTATGGATTTATATGTTGTAGTCTTGATTTGATTATCTTGGATATGTTGTGAGGTTTTTGTGGCAATCACATCATGTTTTGGAGATTGGAAGACAAAGTTTCAAATGAAAAAATGTTGTTCAACAAAAAAATATAGTTGTTCTTAGAACGAGTAGTCAGATCCTTGACTGGTGATATTAGATCGAGTTGAAATAAGTGTCTATGTGCTCCAGGGATTGTGGTGATGTTTCTGATTGATAAGGATTGATGATTTTGCATGTTTGTGATCATTTATGATCAGATTTCTTGGAGGTTGTGCAATAACATTGGAAAGTGTATTGTGGTTTGACTTTTCTTTGTCAATTTAATGTGTGATGAATCTGGTGGTCGACTTAAGTTTGTCAGCATGTGTTATTTTTTGTTAACACATTTTAGGGTTTGTTCATTGAGTGGAAAATATTCTAAAACATTTTTTAAGGTGATTAATTTCCCTAATGTACTTGTAATGTATAAATATTGAAAATGATGAAATACACAAGCGTAGATCGTAGATGCAAAGGTGCAATCGAGAGAAGGAAGAGAAGAGAAGATTATTTGTATGTGTAGCATAGATTGAGCTTCAACTCGATCTATATTAACAAAGGAGAAGTGTTATTTTCTTATATTATTTACTTGATGATTCCTAACAGCTTTATCAAGAAAAATCCCTTAACCAGGTAGATCCTAACAGGTCTAAGTTGTAAATCCTTTAACTGGGTGACTCTTTAATTAGGATTTAAAATTGTTTAACCATGTTTCTCCTAACAGGGTAAAGCTCCTAATAGGGATGAGGTAAATCCCTTGACTGAGTGACTCCTAACAGGGTCTTTCTCTTAATCAGGCATATTTTTAAGCTTTTAACAAGGTTAAGATCTTAATCGAGCGTACTTCAGAAGAGTACAAATTTTAGTGGGTTCCATCCCCACACATGGTTTTTCCCATTTGGGTTTCCATGAGAACAACTTTGGTATCATTGTGTTTCATGATTGTGGATGATTATTCTTATTGTTTAGTTTTTCATTTAATGAATGTTTATTGATGCAAGTGGTTGAATGGTTGATGAAAAGTTTGATTTGGTAGATTAGTGATTCAATCCCCCTCTTAGTAATCTTGGATCTCATAATACTAAAAATTTGTATCAGAGCATAGGTCCTCTTTGTGGTAAGCCTAACAACTTGAGGAAAAGATCCAATGATGAGGAAGGATCCTCCCAAGTTCTCTACATACAACTACCTTGTATGGAGTGATAGAATGAAGTTATACATAAAAGGTATGGGTCCTCAATATTGATTGCATGTCACAAACATGTATATTAATCCTACTAGAATTATCAATGCAAATGATATGAAGGAACAACAAGAGAACACTTAGGCACATGAAGCCATTGTAAGTACATTGTTTGATATTGAATATGTTGATGTTTGTGGACTTTATACTGCCTATGATGTCTAGGAAAAGTTGAAACTAATCTATGGTGGAGATATCCATGTGCAAAAAGATAAGGAAGACAGTCTTAGAGGAAAGTATGATGACAAATAGTAGAAGGAGAGAACAATGCACACTATAGCCTAAGAATAAAAGAAGTTGTTGGTGATATTAAAGGTGTTGGTGGAACTATTGAAGAAGATACTATGGTAAGTAAGATGTTGAGAAATTTATTTCATGTTTATGTCATTAGAGTGTCTATTATAAATGAGCTGAGAACATTTGATAATGTTAATATTGGTGGAATCATCGGTAAGCTTACTGCATTTGAGTTAAATAACTTTGATAACAATATTCCTAGAGTTGAAACAACTTTCAAGGCATTGATGTCTAATGTACCGATAAGGAAAGGTAACTGCTAATGTTTGTAGCTTTAGTCGTATGATCATTTAGAATACACATAATAATTAGATATTGATTAATAATATTATATTGTATTTGTATATATATATGTTATATTATATATATTATTATTAAATATATATTATACAAACTTATATTATTCTAATATATGATTGATTAATGAAACATTAACAATTATAATGAATAGACATGTCCCATGAAGGGACACGTCTCTCCTAGCCTATTTCCCAATATAAATGAAAGAGATATTGTTGTATTTGAAAAATACATATCATTAATACAATCTAGGTAGTGCTATTACATTTGCAACAATCATGACTCATTCAACATGGTATCAGAGCCAGGTTGCAAATGTAAGAAAGTATAAGTAACAGCACGGGACTTTGATAGATATCCATGGAAGAAGCCAGTTCAGGCACTATGGTCTCCACAATATATTGGTCCTAATATTAGGCTATATATCTATGCTAAACAAAGCCACCAACCATTAGTCTCCCTGTCTTTAATGCTCTAGAAAATATAGTTAAGGAAAACTTTAATAGTTCTGATCCTTATTTGGGTTATTCAAAGGCTTTCATTTAATTCATAAGCTGCATGAAGGTCTGATGAATAAAGAATTCTATATATTTTATTAGAATCAATAATGGTGGGCCCAGACCTATGTCAATGCAAATTCTAATTAAGTTGGGTGCAAATAATTCAATATTCCTATTGTAGTATAATGTTCGAAGATGGTCTTCACTCTAATATTGGGTGCTCAATAATATTTATGAATATTGTGGGAATTGGGTGCAACACTTAGACAAATATATGCAAGAAGACTATAATGGGCACATAAATATTTTGTGTAGACATATTGGTGTTGCTGTAAATATTTTATGGAAGGCTACCATTATTATATGGTTGTGTTAGATTACTAAGGCACTATTTGTTTGATAGAATTGGAGTGGAATTAGCAGTGCATATTCCAATTTTGAAGCTAATCCGCCATTTGGTTGTTAAGTTTCAAAACCCGGTTCTGGACGCTGAAACCTGAATTTGACCCAAAAATGGGCGGCGCAATCTTCCCACTGAAAGGGTGGAATTCAGAATGGAAACCTGGTTTTCAATTTTTTTGGACTCCATTTTATATATTTTCATGTCTAGAGTCTTCCCATTTTATAAACTTGGTTTTCAAATAGGGTTTCATCTACTGTCGAATGCTGTTCTTCATCTTCAAACACAGCAAAACCAAATAGTTTCATCTGTCAAACATCATTCTTCATCTTCAAACATAGCAAAACTAAATAGGGTTTCATCTGTCAAACGTCATTCTTCATCTTCAAACACAGCATAACCAAATAGGGTTTCATCTGTCAAACATCGTTCTTCATCTTCAAACACAGCAAAAATGGGCACCTTTTTTGTCCTTCTTCATCGCACAGAAGAGGAGGAGGATTACTGTGATTTTTATGCTTCATCGCAGAATGTATTGTATTTGTGTGTAATTATTTTGTTGATGCTTCTTCATTTGGGTTTGATTGGGGTTTTCCATTATCTTCTGTAGTAGGATGAAGTTAAGAAAAATATGCCATTAATCTAGCAAAAATCTCCCCAAATTCTTAGGTGGGAAAAATCCTCTTGCTACGGTAGAGAGAAATAGCCCTAGATAATTGGTCTTTACAATTAGAAATGATCCTTTCTTGGCACCTTCCAAAACCCTTTTGGCTACATCATTTGGATCTTCATCTTTCTTCTGATCATACATGTTCAGAACCTTCAGTAGCTTAATGTATTCTTCATCTTTTTCCACTGCCAGTCCAAACAAGGAAAACACCCAAATTAATCTTTAGCTGAAATAAAAAAGGGTATATAACAGTTTAAATTTCATTCACTGAATCAAAATTATGATAAACCTTCATCTAGAAGAGGGGTTTCCATGAATCCAGGGAAAGAAAGGCTCACAACAATGTTGTGTGGCATCAATTCAAATTTCAATGACCCGGCCAAGCCTTTAACAACATATTTGGTGGTTGTATACACACCTTGCCCATAAAATATAAACTGCCAATGAAATAAGAAAATTAATATCAAAATCTAGAAAAACTAGATGGGTGTTTCAAAAATCTTGTTATAAACTAAGGAATCCAAGTGCCCATTTTTTATGTAAATTTTCTTATCATAGAGGATAGAGATCCAAAGAGGACAATAGATACAGGGTGTTCCTTGCTATGTTTCTTCAGCAATGGAAGAGCAGCATGTATCGGGTAAATTGTTCCATTTAAATTGGTCCCAATTGTTAGATCGATGTATTCAACACTTTGAGCCTCCAAGTTTCCACTACGAGTTAATCCAGCATTAGTAATAAGGACATCAATGGGTTTCCATTGAAAGGCCTCTTGGATTGCTTCGGTAATTTCTTTGAAATTACTAACATCTGCAGCCTTCACCAAAGATGGCACCTAATCAGTTCTAAGAGAGAAAAAGCTAGAGAGTCAAGAGAATTAGACACCCATTTTTTAACTTTATGCTATTCATCTTTATTCTTTTGATATATTAGCTATTAACTAGTGATCTACTTATACATTAGGCTGAGAGATACATGCTTCAAAATTTATCTAGTATAACTCCAATGCATAGCATGGATTCATATTGTAGCAGTTGCTTCTAAGTACTAAATAATTGAGACTTGAGACCATTGTATGCATATTGAAATAGCAATAGATAGACAAAAGTCCCCAAATTAATCCCAGGGGATGATCAATTAAAGAAATGACTAAACTGATCAATGAAGTGAAATGGACTAAATGAATGTTGGCTGTAGTGGGATAAGGCAACTTTGAGATTAGGAGTTTCATATCTTCAATTTCTTGCAATTTAATTGCAACAAATCTGAGAGCTTCTAAATTAAATTGTAAATTTTTCAGATACAGTTAAAGAAATGAGCTAAATGAATCTTGGGAGCTAAACAAATCTTGGGTGTAGTAGGACAAAGATAATTTGAGATTAGGATTTTGATATCTATAGTTTCTTGCAATTTAATTGCAAGCAAATCTGAGAGCTTCTGAAATAAATTGTTTGTTTTTATATCATAATATCTTGAATCCCACTATATGATATCCCAATGGATCATATATTGTGATCCAAATTTTAATCCATAAGCTCTCAGATTCACCACTATGGACTGTGGAAACATCATATCTCTGACTAATTTCACGCAACCAACATTAATCGCCCAGGAAAAAGGCAAATAAGTTGCAAAGACTGTACAATGAATAAGACAAATGTAGATCATAAGAACATACCAGTTTTTCTATATCTGGAAAGATTCCAAAATCATTATCTACACAAGCTTTAAAATGTCTATTTGTCACTAAACACAAATCAAGCATTTCTGACAAACTTGGCAAGACCAGTCATATGGTGTCATTTAAATACAACATTAGAATCCAAATAAATTTCAATAAAATTGATACCTTGGTGAATATCCTATCTGGATGGCATTATATATACTCAACAAGGCTCTTGAATGCTCTCTAAAGATTAGCAGAGTTTCTTGAAATCATACTCACAAAACCTCCCTGCAGAAGCACCTCTTTGGCCATTGCAGCCCAATTCCACTAGATTCCCCAGTTATCACAACATGTTTATTCATCAGACTCTTCATGTGAGGATGAGACTCCTTACAACACCAGTGAAGAATAGAAATTCCAGCCAAAATGCCTGTCAAAGAAATGAAAACCAAGAAATCCATTGGAGTGGTATGATCAATGAGTACTTGTCCAAACACCTCATCATGTATATATAGAGGACAAGAAGCTTCCTTAATAAATTGAGTGGGCCTCTTGAAATTCACTCAACTCTTTCTCTAGATGATTTGCATGGCTTTCACCTGGGCATTAGCATGTAAGCAGTTTCCCTATTTTGTCAACATCTAATATGTTTCCTCTCTCTTAATTACTTCTTAAAATGGCAGAGGTACTTTCCACAGATTGATCTACTGATTTCAATGTTAAGTGTGAGCTGATTCATGTATTGTCCCCAAATTAGTTGCAAAGCATTTATCACATGAAAGTAAAAAGTCTTGTATGTTTTGATACCTATGTGTCGTATCCTAGAGGTAGACTACTAATGAACTTATGAATATATGCAGATCCAATAGCTTCTTCTATCTCAGCCCTTGTAGCACTGGGGCACCCAAAAGCTATGTTTTCTCTAATAGAACCTGCAAAGAGTGCAGGTTCTTGGTAAACCAAGGCCATTTTCTTCCTAAGCCATTTGATATCAAGATCCTTAATGATGACTCAATAGCCTCTTCTTCCATTCCTTTCACTAGTGGTATTTGATGATCATTTCTTGCATCGTCCTTTCTTGGAATGTCATGTTCTCCAATTGCCCTTTCTCCTTTTGGTGTAACCACTTCCATTTCCTTTGATGATGCGTGGATGTGAGAAACTTGTGGCGCAATTGATGTGTTGCAAACATTTGTCTCATGATCTGCGTTTGTTGTGTGAAAATACTTCCTAGTCCTTGATTTTCAATGGAAGAAGTAAGAAAAAAAGTGCTAGAACCATGCAGGTATGTTGTTTTTGTAACAAAAGCTAGTCAATTGACAGGAAAACTACCAGCAAACTTAGGATTTCTGTATAGACTGGAGGATCTTATAATAGTAGGGAACAATCTGGGAGGTGTTATTACACCAGCCTTGGCCAACTGTAGTCATCGAGTTCTTATACTTGCAAACAAGACATATGTGGAGAAATAATATGTACCAAATCTATTTATATAAATCATTTTCAACAAATCTATTTTGTGCAGACATCTCTTTCAGTCATCCTACCAAAATAGTTCATGTATTTCATTTTTTCTTCCACATTTTGCATACATTTCTACAAGTGTACTTTTGCTGAGAGCAGTTGACAAAACTCCACCTTCACTATTTTTTGATGGATATTCATACCCTATTTTCAAATATTCTATTTTATAGCAAGATGAGAGGACACTAGCAATGATTGGGCTTTATATAAGTTAATTATGATTACTTAAAAGTTTCAAATTTATTCTAAAAACAAATTTCAACTGTGCATGTCTGGAAATCATGGCATTTCTCAGGTGTTTTCTTAGAAAATCCACACATCGGCTCTATGCTTTCAGGTTTTGAAAAAATTTCTATTGGGACTGTTGCAGCCAGAACTGGTGGAAAATCCAGTTTGTTGTTTATGCTGGCATAGACGGGGAGGAAGCATGCTAAGGTTATGGAGCTGTATTTACTAAAAATGCATTTTCTTTTATGTTTCTTCTTGCAATGGTTAGTATCTATGAGACCACCCTTCTTGATGGAATTACATCAAATTATGTTTGTGTGATATCATATAAACATGGCTTCAAGCTTAAGAATCTTTTAACTTTATATAAAATCTTAAAAAATAAAAATTATATTCTATATTATAATATCATGTTATATTTATTTATTGCTGGTATGTGAGCCAAACTTATGTATCATTATTAGAAGAGCCAAAACTATTATATTCTAACTGAGACTGCCAATGAACTTTGCAAGAGATGCCATAGAGTTGTCCTCCAAATACTAATGAGTGCACTTCTAATAAAACTTGAAAATTGAGCATAATTGTATACTTGTATTATAAGGTTCATATTGACATGTGAGGAACGATTAGATGAATGGTATCATGGCTTAATATCCCTATGAATGAGGAGGAGAGAATGCAATCCACTCCACACTCTCCTCCTCATTCATTAGCAAGAACCCATTATGGTAGATTTCCCTTTATCTTTATCAGTAGATTTATCTTCTTCACCTAAAATTGATGGCAAATGTAGGCATTATGAGATATTTGAGAAACCTTGGAGGCAGTTTGTGAGATATTTGTGTAGCTAGAACATAGGGAGGATGAAAGGAATCATTATTCTTGATTCTGCAATCCTGTATGTGTGTGTGTGTGTGTGTGTGTGTGTGTGTGCGTGTGTGTGTGTGTGTGTGTATGTATATGTATATATATATATATATATATATATATATATATAT
>MU228359.1:7231796-7273366 GCA_018584345.1 Thuja plicata | reverse complement strand
TATCAATATAAATGAAACTTTCTCATTTTGTATTAATAGAAAATAGTCATATTGTTATATGAATGTTGCTATCTATCTCCAATACTAAGTTTGGTTGCTTCAATAGTATGAATGAACAAAAATCTGTGTGATACAGGGGTGATGTCTATGATAAATGTTCCTATGTGTCACTGTGGTGATGGAGTGTGCTGCATGTTGAGGACGTCATAGATAGACAATAATCAGAACCGTAAATTTTGGACTTGCAAAAATAAGAAAAAGGTTGTTAATATCACTATATTTAATTTTTACAAATAATAAATAGTAATCATTATAGCAATACTAACTTAGATTTATATTGTAGGATGGCAGTGGATGTAGCTACTTTTAGTGGGCCAACAATGCCCCATCTCTATCTACATCATCTACACCATCTAGACATATACCTATTGCGGTTCATGAGTGCAAGTCCTGTAAGGTGCTTGAGACCGCTATGGAAAAAGTGGAGGCTACCTATAAAGCCGATGTCAAGTTTCTATGATATTTTTTTTGTGCTCTAATCACACTACTTTGTTAGGCCATTCAATATAAATAGCTATATATATATTGTGATGAGGACTAGAAGACTTATTTAATATCGATTGCATTACCATATCATTCATGTAGATCCTAGACATCAAATTTGGACATCAATTAAACTTGATTCTAAGTGCAAAGAAAAACAAAATATGATGTATTTGTCATTTGTGAAAGATTGAATATGATGTTCCATATAAATTTAAAATATAATCTAATAATTAGTAAAAAGGAGATCAACATATATTTTTATGAGAATAAACATGAAAAAATAGTTGTATAAAAGAAAAGTAGACGTGCTACTACACATAGTAATAATCCATAAAACTAATTCAAGAAACAAGTGAGCTATCTTTTCCAAGTTTTATCTGCAAATATATAAGCACATGTATGATCAAAATCCCAATTAAAAAAAATACAAAATAAAAAAATAGACAAAATAAATTGCAACATTAAATTAAACATTATTAAATAATAATAAAAAATTATGAATTCTTTGTCGAATTCCAATTCTAATTTGAAATGTAGAACCAAAAATAGAATATGAAGTGTCTAATTCTAATTCCAATTCCAATTTTGAAATTGGAAACGAAACACAGAAGATGGATTGACTAAACCATCTTTCGGGTCAACCAGACGGTCCAAATTATAACCGAAAGATGCAAAACCAGAATTTAAAAACCCAATTTTGAGATAATCAATTTTGAGTCAAATTCCAATTCCCCAACCAAATGGGGCCTAAGAGAAATACACAGACATGGGATAAGTGCATGGCGAGGGTGATTGATCTTATCGATTTAGGCTTTTGGTTGGGACCTTGTGAGATAGCTTGATAATTATATCAGGCATGAGTCTTCCTTGAGCAATTGAATCTCACATTACGGGGAAAAAGTTGAGAGAAAGGTGAGAATAATATGTGAAGAAGAGTCGTATTCCCTGATTCCCATTCGAGTTCATTTAGCCAGCAATAGTTCTATTTCCTTGGGAACCAAATTCTCTATTCTCTAGTGTAAGGACTTATTCGAATATTTTGTGTTTATTATTGATGGCTAGTGCATGAAAAAGAGAGGCCACGCATGGAGGAAAACTCTCAAAGATCCCACCCCTTTATTTTTCCATGAAATGTTGTGTGAAGTACATTTTGACCATGCATAGCTTGAAGATTGACTACGTAGTTTTGGACTGTGGTTTGAAAGCCCTAGAATATATGACAAAGGAAGTCTATGGTCTAATGGCAGAGGAATTATACAGTGTGATGGAAGTCTGTGTAGATTGAAGAATGACTCCCATGGGCATTGTGTAGGTTTGCATATATTTTTGAAGGGAAGATCCACGTTCTCTATTCTGTGTAACACCGCAATCGAGGCATGGAATATAGTAGCAAGGATATATATTGGGAAGCAAAACCTATTTATTGGAGCTATAGTATTAATATTATGAATCATTCAATGGTGTTAATGTTAATGAATTTTGTTCATTCACATAATAAAACAAGTGGATTTTATCATTAAACAAGTACGAATGAGCAACCTCTAATTTTTGAAGACTAATACACTGGAATATTATTATTATGTAGAGTAATTTCCACACATCTTGAGACAAAATGAAGGGTTTACTTTATCTCTATCACACCGGATACAAGATCTTACAGTTAAATGGATCTTTGTTATGTTTTGTGGGAGGTCTACAAACTATATGCAAGTGTTGTTTGATTGAAGAGTCTATAAATGTTGGCAAACACTCAAGTAATGACATGACAAGGAATGAGAATTGATAGGATAAAAAAATATAACTTAAGGATCATGGATACTGGGAAATGTGATTAGTGTGATTGCAGTTGAATTGATGTTGCTATCAATTATTTCCCTAATTAAGAATTGGACAAATAAGTGATCATTCTAGACCAGACAAAAACTCACGACCGTATATACTATGATCCCTATACTGAAGCAACTTTGTGATCTCCATATTCATTCCATAATTGGAAATGTAACTTTTGAATATTGTGCAGGATGGCTAATATACAATGAAATAAGATTATATGTAAATTAATTGAGAATTGAAAAAGTAGATCTGAAGAGTCTGTGTCGAGACTCTCCTGGCCTTGGTAAATTCAGAAGGAAATAAATTTCATAGAGTTTACAAAGTTGCTCGACCTCCAAAATATAAGGCAGATTTCAAATTGACCAAGCACCCTTTTTAATTTTCTAGTCAGTTCCATTTGGGAAATTCAGATCAGACAAGATCATAGGAGGAATATTACGGTTGTTAACATCATCCATCCTACAAATGAGAAATAAATAGAAGGCAAATATCTTGGTAGAGATGGTACATGGGCATATTCTACACAGGCTCCATTATTCAGCATAGTCTATAACATGGAACCCAAAATCTACAGAGAGGCTGACCCAGGCATACTATCAATATCACATTGTGAAGAAACTCAAGAATCACCAAGTTGGAAATATGTGGAAATTTCTATATCCTTGGATAAAGAGATGGAAAACAAAGACTCATATAGTGTGCAAATGGCTTGAATTCTTATAGTGCTCCAAAGATAATACTAAAAGGTGGAAAAATTCTTAGGTGTAGCCAAATCTTGTGGATTTAGAGAATCAACAAAGACAAATGCAATAATAGGAGTTTCTTCTTCGTTGGAGTGTTATTGAGTAATTAGGAAAGTATGAATCTTGAGGAGATCTCAACCATGATAAAGGTTGGAAATGGAGATACAACCGATGGGATGATAAATCCAAATGATATTATTGTTAGATGAGACTTGAAGATATTGAATATCCATGTCTAGTAAAGTTATCTTTTCCTCTGGTTTAGATTTGGCTACAGAGGTGGAAGTTATTTTGGCAACAAAATAAATTGATTTTCAAGGATCTTAATCATTCTGATTTAGAAAGGCATGTCATATTGAGATGGATTCCCTACTGAAAAAAAATCTATAAATTGCCAAATAATTATGATTCAAATGATGTAGTTCCATGTATGTGGGCTAGAATGTCATTATGCAGATATCTAGGTCATGATATTCCTAGATAGATGAGTAAGTTGTTGGATCAAAGGGCATTAAAGAAAAGAGTTTGATGCAGACTGAAGAATAAAGACACGACTGTATCATCTTAAAATAGAAGCACTTCCATACATTAAGAATTTTTAGCCCTCCTTAGGGTTTTTTTTTTACCACCATCACATTGTCCCCTCATTTCTGCATCATCTCCTACTTCTGTGCCTGTTTAGGACCCTAATTGGGCCTCTTCGGGCACCTTCTATCCCATCTGGCACATTTTCTAATGGTTTTCACCCCTTGGGTTAGGGTTGACCTTGACCTTGACCTAGGTTAGGGTTGACCTCAACCTTGACCTGGGTCCCCCTTTCAAATTTGGAAGCTTGTCGGCTATCGGAGGTCAACAAAAATTCATTTTCCCGCTTCTGGGTCAGTTGTTTTGGGTTTCGAAGTGGAAAATCTTAAATTATATTTAATATAGGTCCTCTTATAGGGGCAGGGGTCTAATTGGAATTTAATTCCCCTATGTAGGCCTCTCTAAAAGATTGTGCCCTAATTTCATATAAAAGGAAGTTTTCTCCTCTCATTTTCTCTAAGTCTCTAAGTGATATCAAGTAAGACACAAGAGGCAATTACAATTCTCTCCAAGTGAAATCAAGAAAAATTTTCAAGCATCCATTGTTCTACATGTTTCCAAGCTTTCAAGGTGTTCAACTCTTCTTCTCAACCATTCAAGTTCTCCATTGAAGATCAAGGATTCAAGCTCTCAAGACTTTGAAGGGATTTGGTTCAAGCATTCAAGATTCATCATTCAAACCCTAGATCTAGCCATCATGGTGGTGTGATATTCCTTCAAGATCCTTTGTTCATCCTCAAGACTTATTCATTCTCTTCAAGGTGGATTCCAAGCATACAATCATGGAGGTTTATGGTTTCTATTGAGTCCAAGCTTTCATATTTATATACTTTCTTACATTTGAATTACCATTGTATATCTATTCAATATCATAGCTTCATTCTTAGATTCAATTCTACTACTTGCTAGAATTCTTTATTTCAATTATTGATTTCAAGGTTAATTCCTAAATCAGGGTTTGACTAAGGAAAACCCCTCCCCCCCCAAAAAAAAAATCTCTTTTTCTTGCAGATACAGGTTCGAGACTATGGATTTGAACTCAGATCTGGATACCCTTTTCAGCAAACTTTCAGAATCCGTGAACATATTTTCTGTCAGACCTGTGCAGGTCAGGGTCGAGATTATTGGGTCAAGGGTGACATTTTTGGGTCAAGGTTGACCTTTTTCTCAAGATGGTGTTGGATCATAAAAATATTTCTGGGTTTTGTTCGTCTCTACATTTTTGTTCCAGATTGTAATTTAGATTTTTCAGAAATAGAATATAGACCTCAGAAAACAACATTCTTTAGATCTACAATATTTCAAGGTTAATGCATCTCTCCTATCCATTTCAATTCAAATCCTTAATCATTCTAAATCTATCACACATTTACATTCATTCACACACATTTTTAAGAGGGAAACCTAGGATCTCCTTCTTTATTCTTATTTCCTATAGATTGATTCATTTATGCATTAATCCTTTTTGGGTTGATCAATTTGGATCCTTCCTTTTGTGCATTTGAGAATAAAGGGGAATTTCTTATTTATCCCTCCACTCTAAGCATTCAATGTAAGGTGATAAGTGATTTGAGTATCAAAACACTCTTATTCTATTATTATTTTCTACTTTACATGTTGGTGAACCCGCGATAGACAACTCTTTCTTTTTGGTGTTAGATTTGCATTTCATATTAGATCTTGCATGCATATAGAAGTAGGTTTTCTTTTATGCTCTTGCATTTATATTTAAAAATTCATAAAAATCACAAAACTTCTTTAAAAATACAAAAACATTTACATTTTTCATAATTTTAATATTACTTTGTGTTCAACATGTATGATTTTTGTTTTGAATACTTTGATGAGGCTTTTGTTTCTAAAGAGGATAGATCCCCTAATGAGGTACATGGAAGTGAGGATGAAATTTGTTTGAATACAATCTCCATGGATCCTATTCCTTTTTCATCCTCCCCTACAATCACTTCAATTGACCTTTACCATAGAAGTGAGTTAGGGATAGATGTTAATTCTTCTCCTAATATATGTCTTTTTTTATGAGCCTACTTTAGAATATAATTCTTTCCCCTTTAGGGATCAAGCTTTAGGTGCTCCTAAAATGTGCTTTATTGATAGGGAGGATAATCCTCTTATTTGGGATGAACCTTTAGATTTGGATGTTGATTACTCTCTTCCTCATGAAACCATTGTGGATGATCCTCCTATTTGGAATGAACCCTTGGATAAAGACATTGATTTATCCCCTTCTTGTGAAGATGCTTTGATACAAGAGGGTGATTTATTAATGGATGACATATTCATACATGATGAGGACTCTTTTTTATAAAACACACTCCCCTTATGTGGACATTTTAGAGAAAGAAGAGAACATTATTGATAAATTACCTCTAATTGGGATTCCTTCTAGTGATAAGGCATTAGTGGAAAATGATATGAATTCTCTCCCTCTTAGTGATGATCCTATGGAGAATCAAGCTCCTACCCCATCTTCTCCTAGGATTTATACCTTTATATTTCCTTCTTGTGAATCTATCGAACATACTAATGATGACATAGTGACTACTGAAGTTTAGTTGACTTGTTTTCATATGGCTTCTTGTTATGGTCATGGTTATCATCTACTAGTTAAACAAGGATTCTATAGTCAAGGATGCACTCAGCATAAACAGGGAATTCAAATTCCCTTACAGAATGAGGGGCATGAGCATTCTTATGGATTGGGATTTAATCCTCAACAACATAGCAATGTTACCAACATCTCAAATAACATTTCAAAACATGATGACCCTATGAAGGAATTTGACCAAGAGGTTGTTCTTCCTAAGATCCTTTGTGTTAAGATGATTACTAGACCTAAATGCAAAAACAAATGTAGTCTATACTTGAATATTCTTCATTTTTGTTTCTATCATAGATTTCATAATCACTCCAATGAATTTCAAGCTTTACATTATAAGATTAGGCAACTCATTGATAGTAAAGTTAGTTATATATCATGTGACAATGAGTTATATTTCAATCCTATTTTCTCTAAATAACATTTATGTACCTATTTTGGAACTTCATATTATGTAAACAATGTTAACCTAATCTTTGGGTGCTTGTTGTCTCGCATAGTGTTGTGAGTGATATAATAGGTCCCCTTTCATCCTTGTTCCTATGCTTGGGGGACAAGGATACCATCTCCTTCTCTTTTGCCTTTCTAGGTTCCACTTTTCCTTGGTTAAGCAGTATCTATCTATTATGTGATATCCAATCATACATGAAAATTTTGGTTTGCATTAAGGATCTATGTCCTTGATTATAACCTATTTTGTTGTTTCTGGGTTTCCATGGTTGATAAATATCTCACCTTGAAAACTGAATAGTGTGTTATCCCTCTCTCATGCCCAAAACTAGGGCAAAACACACACAAAAACTTTTTTAAAAAAAAATATAAGCACGTACAACTAACAATGGTTGAGTTTGAAAGGTGATAGCAATGTGGAGATAACCTTCAAGTTACACGGTATATATGCAAATAGAATAAGGGTCATGCCACAATAGATGCAGTGTTGGAGCATCAACTTGCTCCACGGTTATATGAATGCTTAACTCAGGTTGGTCTAACTCTGATTCCATGTTTAGAATCATGATGGTAGTTAGTGGTTATAAACATATGTTGATCTAGGTTGCCCTAAACCTTACTTATCTCTTAATCTATATTACAACTTAATCCATTCACATCTAGTTTCAAATTTCTTTCAACATTAACTACTAGCTCAAAACTTAGACAAATTAATATTCTACTCCTTTTTAAACAACATACAAGAAATATTTATGAAATGACCTGCTTAAAATTGAATAACAATTTCACTATATGGAACAACTACTAATTAAAATCTAATAGCTGAAATCAATCTGATTTCCTAACCTACCAATCATCATTAATAAAATTATTCTCCTATGATGAAAACACATGCATTCCTAATTCATCAATCCCTAACATACAACTTTAAATTAACCTTTTTATTAGACATTTAAATTATCCTCCAATACCAAATTTAAATTAACTTTTAATTGAAATCCAGCATAACTCCTAATCCCTTGAACACAAGAGTAATATAATCCCCTTTTTGATAATAAAATAAAATTTAACATTAACTATATATTTAAATAAATTCAGCAATTTCATTTCTCTAATAGACTAACCAAAACATTAGGCCAAAATCTCAATTAATTTAATTCACAAATCTCACAATTTTAAAATAATCTAAACAACTAATGTTAAGAATCCATTTAAAATGATTATTTACTATATTAATAAGTTGTTTCAATACCAATTAAAATCTAATCATGTTAATAATTCCATCCATCTACAAAACACTAAAGTAATTAACCTAATGATTTATGCTACATTATTGAATTAATTTGTGTAAAGAAAAATGTTACCAAATTAAGAATTAAAAATAATATAGGAAATGGGCCTAATTAACTAAATTAAACTATCTACAATCTACCTATAATTATAACCTATCTAACAATTAGTCTCTAATTGGACCTACTAACTCATTAATCTAACATTTTCTAAGACCAAGTCCAAAACCCAAAAATGCATTGGAGAAGGGGGGCCGAATTCCTAAGTGAAAGTGCAAGTTAAAAAGGACTATTTTTTTTTGGGAGGGGGAGGGGGCACCACCTATCTTACCATCGTAATACATAGGATTTTTCATGGCAAGAAAAAACATAGGAAAGATGGTGTGGGTTACTAGGAGGAGGTGATGATGTGTTTTGTTGTGGCCCACCAACCAAACTCCCATCCTCCAAGGTAATCTTTGCATGGTATGGAGGGAGTTGACTTAGCAAAATTCATGTCAGAAATGCATAGTATGATAGCAAGGGGGAAGGGTGGTGCATAAATCAAGTAGTTCATCCCCTTTAAATAAGGTGAATTATTTTTATTTTAACTTAGCACAATCCAATGTTCAAGTAAATAGGTAAAGAGGTAAAGGTGGGGCCCATGGAAAATGGTAAGAGTGTAAGGTGAGTTAATTTAGAATTTAGGATTAAATTACATGGTTATGTTAATGATATTAGATTATGAATTTAATTAGAGAAAAAGCACATTAGAAAATAAATATTCTCTTTGGTAAGAAGAATATTTCATTTCCCATACAAATTCAAGAGAGCATTTTATCTTTAAATCTGGAAAGTGCTATGGGCTTTATTTGATATAAGCTCTTCCATTTTGATTTACTTGGTTCAATTTTTATAAAGGATCTTAGTGTGCATTAGGATTGATTTGTAAAGACAATATACTAAGAAGGCTAATAATATTAGTTGATTTTCATATTATCATACTAACTAGTTTGATTTGTTATTGTTAGCAAGGTTATTTCTTCTCAAGAGTTGAAATTTAAATGGAGCTTTTGTATTGTAGAGAGTTGAATCTATGGAGATAGAATTAGAGACTTTCAAAGGCGGAAATGGAGTGTTTCAATAACTTTTAAGACTTAAATTTACATACATTATGAAGGTTTCAAGATTCACAATTCCTCAAGATTTTAGTAAATGAAACTATTATATTATCTTTCTCTTTCAATATTGGTCATCCTTCTATACATGGATGATTAACTTATTTTATTTTAATAAATAAAATGCAATATGCATGAATTAAAGATTCCATCATTTACATTATGGTAATCTTACAATCTACATTTACACATCTTCAAGATGATAAATCTATACAATACTTGGATGGTATGCAACTTATCTTTCTTTAATGAATCATTACATAAAGAAGGAGATCTCTTCAAATCTAGCTTGAAAAGCTTCAAAGAAAATATTACAACAATCAACAAGGATGAATTTAAATACAATGAGTGACTATGCAACATTAAAATTGCTTACACACAACTACCCCCAAATAGGGATTTTTTTCAAGCTTCTTTCACCATCTTCATGACTTCAAAAACCTACAAATTTCATGAGGGAAACAATGGGAAGCTCACCTCCCAACCAAGGCCTCAAGGAGGCCACCCCCAAGCTTGAAGAACCAAGGCTAAAAAAGATTTCACATCCAAATTATCACAAATATTTTATATGCATAACAAACAATAATAAACTCCCAACCAAGGTTTCACAAATGAGTTTTCAAAACTCATTGAAGTAGGGTGAAGGTGGGCTTTTCCAAGGAGGAAAATGCCATTACAATTTATAAATTTCTCAACAAGAGTTTTTCTCCATGCCTCTCCAAGGCTACATTGGCATTCCTTCTATATACACATTTTTCCATTTCTATGCCAAGATATAATATTTCTAACATGGCTTCATGGAGCCCATACTCCATAAAATTATCCATCTTCTCCAAGAGAAGAGACTCTTACTACAATGGAGGTCCCAACTAACCCCTTCACCCAAGGCCACTTCTTCCCTTCCAAAAAGGGTGAGTAATGCCTCAACTCCCATGAACAACACTCCCAATCTAAAATAACAAGAATTGATACAAAAAAATCTAAAAACATTCCCAACCCAACACATGACAACAAAATTTACATACAATAACACTATAGAAGATTACATACATGAACACCATACAAGATTGCATATTCATAAAACAATAACATCCAAATCTTTTTGCAACAAAACAAGCACTTCATGGCAAAGGAGACTAACCTTCCAAATGTGTTAAAAAAAATAAAACTTGAGAAGAGCCCAAATCCTTATCCTTCCTCTTTCCAAAACCTTAATTGTCTCTAAAATTAGAGAGTGGGTGAACACCCACTAAGTCACCAAAAACCTCCTAAAAATACCCCAAAAGTGTACTCAAGAAATAGCAATAATGAGACATGACAACTAGCCTTTTTGTCTCCCCTCTTAATTGTTAGTTTAGCAAGGAGTGTGGGACAAGTTAGATGTATGTGGCCATCTCTATTTTCGCCACTTTTGAAAAATAGGCATTTTGGAGAGTCATAATGGTGACCTAGGTTTCTCCCATATGTAAAAACTATCCCTAACCTAAGGTACCCCCTAAGGGTTAACTAATTTGGTCAAAAAATACACTCTAGGGTCACTTTTAATCCCTCCAAAGTACCCCTAAAGTTTAAATCCGAGTTCCAACATGATGTGATCCCTACAAGACATCTATATGCAAGTGGGATTAATATAATATCATATAAGGTTAGGTGATTCTTTCTCAATCCCTAATTGACATGTCACTATCTACATGAACAACACAAGTGTCAAATGACACCAAACAAAATACATGTCACATTCACAATGACATGTCCAAACAACAACATAGATTTTAAACTATTAACACACATTCAAATTACATTTATAACAAGGATTCACAATGGGGTTTCAACCCATTATTGGAATAAACCTTGGCTTACTCAATTCACATGTGTTTAGCCCTAATTCTTTGAATAATTTCATGATTCCCTTTCCTACACACTAAAATATGAGCATCAGTAGTCCAAGATGATAAAATCACATGTAATATATATTTTCAATTCATAATTAACAACACTAATCAATAAGCAGAACTAAGTCTCTAATTGAAATTTTCATACAGAAATATTTAAAACATAAGAATTCCTTAATCACCATGACATAACATCCATGAAATAGTAAAGTCTAATCATGATTCAGTTTTCTCATCAATTCACTGATCTAAACATATATAATCAAAATCAACCACCTGTTCTAGGTCTAATCCATATCAAAATGTAATCCACACAATATAATCATCATCATAACATAATATCACGAGTCTCTGTCAAGATAATCAAAAAGTGTATCAATGTATCAAAACATAAAGTATCAAAGTGTGATCGAGCAGTAAAGCTATTATGGGTCAGCATGAGGCCTCACATCCTCCCCCACTAGGCATGAACTTCCTCCTAGAGTTCATCAAAAAGATATGGGTATTGAGATCTCATCTATGCTGCATCCTCCTATGAAGCTGTGACCTCATCATAACAATCCCACTGGACCCTAACCTTGTCCAGCTCTCAACCTCAGAGTGCAAGGGTTCATTGGGCTAAAATATGAATGGGCTCCAGTGCTAGCTATCTGTCTGACTCCACCTGCAAGGCATCCCAATCTATAATGTGAGACTCATCATAAATATACTTCCATAGTACATATACATGAAACACATCGCAGATGTATGACAGGCTAGGTGGAAAGGCTAGATGGTAGGCAACCAGTCCTATCCTCTCCAATATCTTGAAAGGTATAAAAAAGTGAGGTGCTTACTTAGAGACCTTTCCAAAATAGATTGGACTCTTATGTGGGTGCACTCTCAAGAAGACCCTATCTCCAACCATATACTCACAATCAACCCTCTTCGCATCTACATACTTCTTTGGTTAATCCTGAGCCTCCCTAAGGCATTGTCTAATAAAGACAACATGTTGCTCCATATCCTTAACCAACTAAGGTCCAATAGATACTCTATCCTTGATCCTGTCCTAACTCAGTGGTGTCCTACATGGTCTACTATACAAGGCCTGATATGGTGGCATACCTATAGAAGAATGATGCCCATTATTATAGGAAAACTCAACTAGATATAGGTATTCCACCCACTTTACTTGATGGTCCATCACATACATGTGTAGCATGTCCTCCAATACCTGGTTAACCCTCTCGGTCTGGCCATCTGTCTAAGGGTGATATGCCAAACTAAAATTGAGCCAGGTGCCCAACACTGCCTGTAACTCTCTCCAAAAGGCTGATGTGAACAAGGAGTCTCTATCAGAGATGATCTTATGGGGGATGTCATGAAGTCTAACATATCCTAAAAAAATACCTAAGCTACATCTCATGCTGTGAATGTAGTATGCACGAGTGAGAAGTGGGAAACCTTGGTCAATGTGTTGACTATCACCAAGATAGCATCATGGCAGTGAGAAGACATAGGGAGACCAACAATGAAGTCCATAAATATAGTATCCCATTTCCACTTGGAAATCTCATGTGGCTATAGGAGCCCACCTAGATGACTATGCTCTACCTTCACTCTCTGGCACTCTAGACATCTAGAAACTATGCTGGTAATCTGCAATCTCATGCTTGGCTAATGATACAACTATCTCAGATTGGCATGCAACTTATTAACTCCTGGACGAGTTGTATAAGGTGCTTTGTGAGCCTCAAGTACAATAAAATCTCGCAAGTCACCCATAGAAGGTATATAGATGCATCCCCTATGACGTAGAAGTCCATTGGACTCTAAGGAATACTCTACAAATCTTCCCTCAAGGGGTCTCTGACAACAGATAAACTTACAAATCTCCACATATAATCCATCCTCTATCAAACGATGCAAAATGTGGTCCCTCAAATCTATACTAGAGGTCATAGATGAGAGCTCATGTCACCTCCTACTCAAGGCATCTACCACTACATTCTCTTTCCCCTTGATGTAATGAATATCAAAATCATACTCACACAAAAAATCCATCCATCTCCTCTGTTTAGCATTAAGATTGGGCTATGTAAAGATATACTATAGGCTCTAGTGATATGAGTGAAGCTCAAATTGGTGACCTCAAAGGAAATGTCACCATCTCACTAAAGCATGAGCCACCACTACAAGTTCTAGGTCATGAGTAGGATAATTAAGTTCTTGAGTCTTTAGCTTCCTAGAATCAAAAGCTATAGGACGACCCTCCTACATAAAGACTGCTCCTAAACCATCCAACGAAGCATCAGTACATACAAAAAATTTGCCAAAGGATCTGGCACTGCTAAAATTGGTGCACTAGTGAGGGATCTCTTGAGCTCCTGGAAAGCTCTCTCACACTTCTCTATCCATTTATACTTCTTCCCCTTTCTATGAAGGGAGGTGATGGGATGAGCTACTCTAGAAAATCCTGCCATGAAGCATTTGTAATATCCTGCTAAGCCCATAAAACTTCTGACCTCAGTGACACTGGTGGGTGTTGGCCAATCCATAATAGCTCTAATCTTTGATGGGTCTACAGAGATCCCATCACTGGATGTAACGTGACAAAGATAATGCACCTCGAGTCTAAAGAAGGCACACTTTGAAAAGCTTCCATATAACTGATTCTCTCTCAAATGATGTAGAACCTGTCTTAGATGCACCTTATGCTCCTCCTCATTGCGAGAATATATCAAAATATCATCAAGGAACACTACTAAAAAATTATCCAAAAAAGTATGAAATACTCCCTTCATGAGGCTCATGAACACAAATCGAACATTCGTGAGGCCAAATGGCACTACTATGAACTCATAGTGGCCATAGCTCATGTAAAAAGAGGTCTTGTGGATATCACTTTCCACAATCCATAACTGATGGTACTGTTGGTTGTATTTCCTATTTTTTCTGGTTCACCTTGTTCTTCGTCTTGCCCTCTGTAAAATTTTAGGTTTTTCATGCTTAAACCCTAGCCAAAATTGCTAAAACCCTAATATCCAAGTGCTAAATAATGCATTTGAAACCCTAGGTCATGTCTTATGTTTCAACGTTACTTTTTCAAAACACTTAAGACATGTGCTTTAAGTTAAGTCGCTTCATCGCGCTACACGGGATGAATATTCCAAATGTTCTCCTAACTTTGCTTTTCCTGTATGTCGCTTAGTCTCGTTACAAAATAGAATATTCCTTCAGCTTCTCAAGACTTAGTGATATCTTTTTAGTCGGGTAGTCACAGGATATCATTGTTATAAGCCTTATAAAATGGGACCCACTATTAGTCGGGTGATTGCAAAATAAATCAGCAGTTATGACAAATGTTTTCAGACTTCGTGATTTACTTCATGTCGCGGTGTCGCCAGATCAGCCCAAGGGTCACGGTTAAGTTTTGCTTCAGTCGTGTGGTCTCAAGATCAAATGATGGTTAAGGGTTAATAGCTCAGACTATGCGACTAACCATTTGATGTTTGTAGCATTACTCAGTCGGGATGTCGCCAGAAAGGATCGATGACTCAGCTCTCCAGTATGTAACAAGTAAAACCAATGAGCAGTTGACATCTGTCATAATGTAGCTGGGTTGTCGGGAGGTCGCCAAAAGAGAGAAATGGATTAAGTGATAAAGGACTAAGGTATTTTTTCCATTTAGTCATAAGGTCTCCAGATGACTTAAGGGTATGTAAAAATATATGGCGATTATGCACCAGCCATTGGATTAAGAAAGGAAAAGATCTAACGGTGGTCGCGATGTCTGGAGATAAAAATGACCCAGGGAAAAAGTCCTTCTGACTTGGCGATTAGGGCATGTCACGCAGTCACTGTAAGCAGAGAAAGGGTACTTTTTAATGATAAGGTAAAGTTAAAGGTATCTCCTGACTGGGCGACTAAGGTTTGTCCCATGGTCTTAAAACAGAATATGAGCATCCAGCGACATGGCGATAACTTAAAAGGTTAATGATAAAGGGCTAGTCACCAAGTCTGGGAAAGAATGATGAGCTAAGCTTAACTCTTCGCGACTTTGTTTTCTCTTGTGTCACCTAATCGCCAGATGATGATTTGAATCAGTTAAGGTAAAGAGAATGCATTGTTGCCAGGTCTGGAGATCAAACCATGGTTAACAGTAGGAGCTTGCAACAAAGAGACTTCCTGTGATCGCGAGGTCGCCTGATCATAAGATCCAAAAGTGGCGGCAAGTAGTTGACGTGACACAATGTATCTCTCAGCGGCCAATCAGATACTCAGATGTTGATTACTGTGCACAAAAGGTAGCTGAGATGTATGACAGAGAACGAATCAGAAGATGACATGTCAACTGTCTTAAAAGGTTTATGATTGCGCCAAGGATCCATATTTGAAAACTTGATTTCCTGTCAACTTCGTGCAACTACGGCTAGGTTTTTCAAAATTCATGGCATGGAAAATTAATGGCAGAACTGACGTTCCTGAGTTATGAGCTATGTACTCTAAATAATAGAGCTATAAACATATGATTGTGCATTCATTCTTGTTCACCGAGCTTTCAAGTTTTCAGCGCCAGGTTAATTATTTTCAGTAAAAGGTGATATTTTGAGCAGTTACAGTGTATCCAAAGTAAGCAGAGATTTTGCAGAGGATTGTGCTCAGAGCAAACAACTGATATTGGAGATTAGATTTGTTCCAATATTGGTTCAAGGTGAGAAATTCAAGGTGCTTGCAAAGATGAGTAGGGATGTGAGCGTTGCTTCAACAAGTGGAGGCAGTGGAGAAGAACAAAAAGGAAAACCTAGCTACTCTGATGAATTTCTCTAGCTTTTGCCAGGTTCAACACAAAATAGGAAGATTGATGCAGGTATTTTCAAAGATGATTTCAAGGAAATCAGAGATGCTGCAACCCCAGGCACAACAGGTTACTCTCTTTTTACATACTTTTATAAAAAATTCTGATAAGCCTATCCCTATTTCAAACCCTTGGACATGTGGTCTGGGTAGGTTATTAGTTCCTGATGTGTTTCTAGATGTTGACCTATTTCTTGACTTGGCAAATCATTATGATGCCCTTACAAAGACCATCAAGAGATATGATGGCACTGCCTTGTTGATATTAAACAGAAATTCTTTTATGCAAGCCTTTGGCCTATTCAGTGCTATGTCTACCAAAATTGACATAAAGAAGCAAGAAAAGAGGTATAGTGCCAAGCCTGGTGTTGCAAAGAAGTTTCTACAGAAGCATATGCAAAAAGAATTGAGGGATCATTTAGGTCCTAAGGCTGAACCATACCCATATTTTTACAAGGAATTACATTTCTATATTAAGTACAATGCCTATGCCCTTTGCAGAGTATTGGGGATAGATGGAGACACAGAAGGAATAGGTCATGGTATTTTGATGATGGTTTTAGACCTGCAGGAGATGCATTCAAGCACCACTTATGACTATATTCAACATATAATTGATGAGATGCACGAGGGTTTTATTGCAACACAAAAGAGGTTAAAAAACCCTAAGGAGAAAGAGCCAAAATTCTTGCATTATTCACTCTTGATGCACCTTCTCTTGTACTTCAATTTCACAATCATGGATCCCCACAATTTATCCCCTCAGAGATTCTTTCAAGCACAACCAAATCCTATCCAGTTCTGGGTTAGGGTTTGGAACTATACTTCCAGGGATTGTGACTTCTGTGCCTTCCAAAATTGGATCGTGTATCCAATTATAAAAAGTCTGGGAATAAGCAGGACCAGAATTCCTTTAAAGGTCATACAGCTGCTTAGGCCTTGTGAGTATTTAGAAAATTGGCCTGGAAACCACAATTGGGGTGACTTATTCTTGGAGGAGAACTTCACCATAATCAGAGTATTTAGGTGTGTTCACCCACCCCATATTTTTCCTTATTATGTGCCTATGAGAGTTGCTGCTATGGAATTCATCTGGCAGTTGATATTAACTGACAATGAGCACTTTGCACCTCATAAGAAGGGGAATATAACCCCTAGGTAGTTCATTATTGCAAACTTTACAATTGGTAAGAATGTCATTGATGAAGTGGGTCAATGGTTGGGAAAGTTCAGAATGGGGGCAGCCCCTTACAGATACATTGACCCAGAGGGCTTCATGGTAGGGGTAAGGAAGCTCTACACTCCTACTATCCCTAATACTAATGTGCATTGTGAATGTATAGAGGAGGATGCAACAAGAAATCTTTTGGATGAGGATGACATTCATGTGAGAAGGCTGAGAATCCAAGAATTGCTGAAGCAGTAGGCGCAAATAAAGAGAAATGGGTTGTCATTTGGGGGTTTTTACCCTGATCTCTCCTATTTTGATAGGATTAAGGCAATGATTGATAATTACTATGTGCTTGAAGAGAAATTGGATGCAGTCCTTTGTAAGAAGGGTGCTTAGTCTCCTGAGCATTCAGAGTCAGAGTATGATAGTGGTGATGATAGTGACTATGCACGTCGTTATATGTCTCCACCACCACAACAAGCCCAAGAGAAATAAATGGCTAAAGTCCCACGGTTGCAGGGAGCAGAGCAACATATTATAGATTTAACAGTTGCAACACAGCCTGATGATTTGGAAGAGCCTGCAGCAAAGAGGAAAAAGTTGGAATTAGGCCAACCTTCAGTTGAAGGGAAGAGTAAGAAAAAGGACAAGGTTAAGGCCTTGATACCTGGCACCAGGTTATATGATCATAACCTGAGGAAAGCAATCAGACAAGGCAAGAAGCAATTGCCTAATCCAGAAGAAGAGGTAGAGATCCCACTGAGCACATGTGTGGATGAAAGATTGCTTAACCAGCAGAAGTTCCTAGATGATGACAATTTTGTGAAGATAGAGGAATTTTAAGATTTCCTCTGGTGCCACAAGGCAGAGTAACTAAAATCCCAATTAATTTTGAATGGGAAAGAGACAATTACTAATGAAGCTCTTGTGGCCCTACAAAGTTATGATCCTGAGGTTGAAGACATTTCTCCTAAGGATGCTAGGAAAATGGTATTAGGAAGTGGAATTTTATTGGAAGAAGGCTAGGACTTGGCATCTGCATTCATCATAGATCATATCAGAAGGCAGCCTGACCTCAAAATGGTCAGTGAAGTCCAGGTGGGAGAAATGATCAAAGGATTTGGGTATAACCCAAAGTCACAAGCCTTTTCCATGTGGAATCTGAGCCCTAAAGAGAAAAAGCCCCAATTAGTAAATATTGAAGAGAACATGGTGGGGAAATAGATGGTGTGGTTGGTACAGAACACAAGGGACCTAGAGATTTCTCAAATTATGACACACTGGGCTCATTTAAATGAGGACAAGACAAAGCAGTTGTTTGAAAGATATACAGCTCTGCTAGAGGAAACAAGTGCACTGTCTAAAGATAGAGACATGTGCCATATAAAAATATACCAATGGAATGAATTGATAAAAAAATTATTGGAGGAATTAAAGGCAAAGCCTGAGGTTGTATATGTGCCAGCACAACCACCACCTATACAGATTGAAGATAAGCCTAGGTCAGAAGAGGCTGTGGAACAAAAGGTGGATGAAGAAAAGGGAAATGCTATAGCATTGAAAGCATTAAGAGGTATATTACAAAATAGGATTGAGATCCTCAAATAAAAGGCTAATATTGTAATTAATACTTATAATAAATTGCCTATATTGCATTCTGAGGTATTAAGGTAACTTCTAGTTCTAAACCCATACTTCACAAAGTGGTCTGCCAGAGCAAGTTTATTTGAGAAATTGTCATCTCTGCAGAACATAAGGCCAGACTTTCCTCCAATTGTAACAGAGGTAGAAGATGAGATCAAAAGGGTAAACATTGCTCTCTCATTCTTCAAGGGAAAATTGAACCAAATAGAAACTAAGTTGAGTCTCTTTTCAGCTGATTTTAATAGGTTTATTCCTGCCTTGAAAGGAGAAGATGACCAGGTGAAAACTATAGATGTCTGGAGAGGTGAGTTTGACACCAAAATGCCTAGCAAAGAGGCTTTTCTTTTGGGAACTAAGGTTGATATTGATGGTTTTAATTTAATATTGGATGAAGCATTCAAGGCTGAGACAGATATCAACAAATTCTTACTTGATGTCAAAAACATCACCGATGTAAGATGGGACAGGCAAAAGGTGCAGGTACAGAGTACCCAGGACTTCAATTGGCCAACAGATGATGAAGTAAAGGCATGGGAGGTCATGACAACACCTAATAAAAAGAAGCCAGTGGTAGAGGAGGAAATTTTGGACAAAGAGTAAAGTAAACAAGTGGCACTACACTGTTCATAAGACAAGATGGATAGTTATTTCAAAAGGATATGTAGGTGAGCAGGCGAGAACAACTAACATGACTTCATATAACTACACCAGCTACCATCTACAAATTAGATTGTAGTCGCCTGATCGAGAGAAGAGCATACAATATATTTTCTATCTTTTTGCTCAGTCGCTCCATCGCTCTATCGTTTCTTTTCTCTTTTATAACTTTAGGGTTAGGGTTTTGAGACCATCCGAAGCTTGTTGCATCCTTAGCGATTCCAAGATGGTCTAGAATCTATATATATCATAAGAATTGTAATATTAAGGGGTCTTGGATGTTGGAACAATTTTTGCAGAAGAGATAATATACAATAAAATTCAGATATTCTAGTTTATGTCTATCTTTTGAAGCTGTGTAATCTTTCATTGTATAAGAAGCTGGATCATATAAATGATATATACGGTGCAATTTTACTCTCCTTTATTGCTCTCTTTTTACTCTTTGTGTATGCTTTTCTATGCTAAGTCTACAAGGTATTCTGTAGCATTCTGGTTATAAGGTAACCATTTGATTATTTGTAGGTTTCTTTCAAGGAAAGAATTAAATGTTGTGAGTAATTTTAAGGAGCGCACTGCTTTGATTAAGAATTTGATGCAATAGATTTGAGGTGACAGGGTAACTTGTAAGGAATTTTACCTGAGTTGTATGTGGGTTGTAAGGCAATCTACTGTGTATTTGTTTTTATGATATCTTTGCTTATTTGACTCTATAGCCCAAAGGATAGGCACTGGTCTAGAAGCAGTCTGATAAATTTATCTGTGTATGAGTTATTCCAGTATATCAAAACCAAATCAATTTAAATACTTTGTTACTAAGAACAATGAACTGAACTTGTTAAGGACCTCTGTCAGCAGGACACTGTCGATATTATTGATTCTTTAAAGAGAGAATCTATTAGGTTATCCCTCCTAAAAAGAAAAGGAAGAAGGATGAAAAGAATCCTTGTATCACTGGTTATTGTTATGTTAATAACTATGGTTTGTATGGTAATATCTTGTTTATGGTTATGCTTGATCATCAGCAAGATAATTCATAAGTTGATCCAATAAAGATACATAGCTAATCAGTGTCCACATTAACAAATACGGTGTAAACAGTAATCTTAAGAGGTAAAACCTACCTGAGTATTTGTGGAGCTCAAAAATGAAGAAGGACCTTATCCAGTCCTTAGCAATTAGGCTTTTCTTGTCTCTGAATTAGAATTAGAAGGTACAGGGTTCAAATAGACATTTCAAGCATTGTGGTTCTTACAAGAAAAATCCCTAACAGGTACCCTGACTTTAGATCTATCTTTGAGAACACTCGGGCACCCTGTAACTGATCAAACAAATCATTGATCTTGGGGAGTTGGTAACGGTTCTTAATTATTACTTTATTCAACTACTGATAATAAATGCACAATCTAAGTGACCCATCCTTCTTCTTCACAAAAATCATAGGTGCACCCCAAGGTGATACACTAGGTTAGACATGCCCTTTCTCCAAGAGCTCTTCTAACTGAATCTTGAGCTCATTGAGCTCATGTGTGGTCATCCTATAAGGTGCTCTAGAAACTGGCTCGACTCCTGGAACAAGATCTATGTGAAAATCAACTACCCTAGGTGGAGGCATACCAGGTAGCTCAGTAGGAAATACATCCGCAAAATTTTGAAGAATAGGATAATCCTTGAGTGAAGGCTCCCCTATTGAATCCTCCTCTCTATCACTAATGGTGATGGAAAATAACTAACATCCCTTCCACATGCACTGCCTAAGTTGCATAGCGTAAATAATGTGAAGGGATACGGGTCTTTGTACCCCAAATATCACCATAGAAGTGTCATGATCATCAAAACACTCGACCCTCTTCTGATGAAAATCCACCTTGGCATTGTGGGCACATAGCCAATCCATACCAAGGACTACATCATAAGAACCTAGAGGTGTAATGCAGAGATTAGTCATCGTAATAAGGTCTCCAATCTGAATCTGACAACTGCGAACTAAGGAACTAACTAAGACTCTAGCTCCTGAAGCTAACTCAACCTCCCAATCAACATCCTGTCTAACTGCCACCAACCCGCAATGCTCCACTACATAGGTAGATATAAAGGAGTTTGTGGCTCCTAAATCAAACAAGATAGAAATATTGATACCTTGAATCATACCTACGGCCTCAATGACCATGGCCTAGTGCTTGGCCTAGCAGTTATCAACCATTGCAAAAATGATATGGGATCTACCCATATCTCCAACTGTAGGCTTTAAGGTAGCTCCTCTCTAACCACTGGCTGACTGACCCTGTGGGAACTCTCTCACTAAATGACCCATACCACCACAAGTGTAACATGGCCCATGGGTCTGAATCTGCACTCCCTGTGTCCTAGGCTATTGTGACCCTCCGGTCCTACTAGAACCACTATATCCACCCCTAGAGGATTGATGAGTCCTAGCTAACTGTGTCTAAGGGGTCTGTGTCCTATGATCTTGTCTACGGCCTTGAGACTGCCACTATTTGGGCTTAGAGCCCTGATAACTCTATGAATGCCTCTGTCTAGAATCCTACTGGGATCTCTATTGTTGAGACTGTTGACCCTTAAAGGATCCTACTAAGTGATTCTATTTCCCTTTCCAAGGGGGTCTCTACTGTCCTACCTACTGGGAAGAGGGGCTTTGATGTTGGGACCAATCCTGAGACTCCTGTCTAGTACGGATATCCTCGGCTACAAGAGTCATCTCAACTACCCCTCTAAATGTGGTAGGGAATGCTAGGTGTACTATGCTCTAAAGTGAGATATTAAGTCCCTTAATGAAATGGTGAATACACAGTTTCTCATCCTTTATGTAATCAACATATGGAAGGAGCTTGAGAAACTAATTCTCATACTGGTTCACTATGAGGCCTCTCTACTGGAGATCATGGAACTCCTCTATCTATCTCTGTCTGAAATGCTCAGAGAGATATCTCTCACAGAAATGGGCCACAAAAGTCTCCCAAGTGAGTGTGTCAATACTCACTCCACCTATGGACACCTCCTACTCCCACCAAGTGGAAACCTTCTCCCATAGGAGATGGACTACAAGTCCTTCCTTCAGATTAATCCCATAAGGGTGCAATCCAAAACATTTCTATAAACTCTATAACCAGGCCTCTGCTACTAACCCATCAGTGGATCCCAAAAACAAGGATGGATGGATTTGTAATAACTCTCGGATCTCATCTCCAACATCTCTAGGGGGTCTCTCACTAGCATGTATCTCATGCTCACATTGTATTATAACCTGATGAACTGACTCACCCTCCTAATCATCATGACCCTCAACAGACCTGGGTGGAGGACTCCTACTCCTCTCTCTACTAACTACTATATCATTCTCTGAAGCATGTGCTTCCCCTTCAGGAATCTGTTGCTGAACTATGGGTGGTAGTCTCTACTAAATCACCCCAATTAGATTTTGGAGAACATCCATAATATCCTAGTTAGGGTTCTAAGGTGGTGGAGGTGGTGGAGGTGGTGGTGTTGGTGGAGGTGGTGGATCCTCCTATCCTGCCCTCGCATGGGGAGCTCTATGACCTCTGCCTTGTCAAATAGCTCTGGTGACCGTAGGCATCCTACACAATGATTTAAGATTTGAATGAGTTGAAACGTAATGGGTTAGGTTATTTGTGTCAAAACACTAGCTCTGATACCAAAATGTCATGCCAAAACTAGGGCAAAACACACTTTTTTTTTTAAAACACATAAGCACGTACAACTAACAATGGTTGAGTTGGAAAGGTAATAGAAATGTGGAGATAATCTTTGAGTTACACGGTATATACACAGATAGAATAAGGGTCATGCCATAATAGATTCAGGGTTGGAGCATCAACTTGCTCCATGATTATATGACGCTTAACTCAGGTTGGTCTAACTCTGATTCCATGTTTAGAATCATGATGGTAGTTAGTGGTTATGAACATATGTTGATCTAGTTTTCCCTAAACCTTACTTATCTCTTAATCTAGATTACAACTTAATCCATTCACATCTATTTTTAGTTTTCTTTCAACATTAACTACTAGCTCAAAACTTAGACAAATTAATATTCTACTCCTTTTTAAACAACATACAAGAAATATTTATCAAATGACCTGCTTAAAATTAAATAACAATTTCACTATACCGAACAACTACTAATTAAAATCTAATAGCTTAAATCAATCTGATTTCCTAACCTACCAATCATCATCAATAAAATTATTCTCCTATGATGAAAACACATGCATTCCTAATTCATCAATCTCTAACATACAACTTTAAATTAACCTTTTTATTAGACATTTGAATTATCCTCCAATACCAAATTTAAATAAACTTTTAATTGAAATCGAGCATAACTCCTAATCCCTTAAACACAAGAGTAATATAATCCCCTTTTTGAAAATAAAATAAAATTTAACATTAACTATACATTTGAATAAATTGAGTAATTCCATTTTTCTAATAGACTAACCAAAACTTTAGGCCAAAATCTTAATTAATTTAATTCACAAATCTCACAATTTTAAAATAATCTAAACAACTAATGTTAAGAATCCATTTAAAATGATTAATTACTATATTAATAAGTTGTTTCAATACCAATTAAAATCTAATCATGTTAATAATTTTATCCATCTATTAAACACTAAATTAATTAACCTAATGATTTATGCTACATTATTGAATTAATTTATGTGTAAAGAAAAATGTTACCAAATTAAGAATTAAAAACAATATAGGAAAAGGGCCTAATTAACTAAATTAAACTATCTACAATCTACCTATAATTATAACCTATCTAACAATTAGTCTCTAACTGGACCTACTAACTCATTAATCTAACATTTTCTAAGACCAAGTCCAAAACCCAAAAATGCATTGGAGAAGAGGGGCCGAATTCATAAGTGAAAGTGCAGGTTAAAAATGACTATTTTGGGGGGGCCCACCACCTATCTTACCATCCTAATACATAGGATTTCGCATGGCAAGGAAGAACATAGGAAAGGTGGCGCAGGTTACTAGGAGGAGGTGATGATGTGTTTTGTTGTGGCCCACCAACCAAACTCCCATCCTCCAAGGTAATCTTCGCATGGTATGGAGGGAGTCAACTTAGCAAAAGTCATGTTAGAAATGTAGAGTATGACAGCAAGGGGGAAAGGTGGCACATAACCCAAGTAGTGCAGCCCCTTTAAATAAAGTGATTTTTTTTTTTTAACTTAGCACAATCTAATGTTCAAGTAAATAGGTAAAGAGGTAAAGGTGGGGCCCATGTAAAAGGGTAAGAGTGTAAGGTGAGTTAATTTAGAATTTAGGATTAAATTACATGATTATGTTAATGAGATTAGATTATGAATTTAATTAGAGAGAGAGCACATTGGAAAATGAATATTCTCTGTGGTAAGGAGAATATTTTCTTTCCCATACATAATTCCAGAGAGCATTTTTTGTTCTAAATCAAGAAAGTGTTGTGGGCTTTGTTTGATATAAGCTCTTCCATTTTGATTTACTTGCTTCAATTTTTGTAAAGGATAATAGTGTGCATTAGGATTGATTTGTAAAGGCAATATACTAAGAAGGCTAATAATATTAGTTGATTTTCATATAATCATACTAACTAGTTTGATTTATTATTGTTAGCAAGGTTATTTCTTCTCAAGAGTTGAAATTGAAATAGAGATGTTTTATTGTACAGAGTTGAATCTGTGGAGATAGAATTAGAGACTTTCAAAGGGAGAAACGGCGTGTTCCAATAACTTGAAGACTTACATTTACATACATTATGGAGGTTTCAAGATTCACAATTCCTCAAGATTTTAGGAAATGAAACTATTATATTCTCTTTCTCTTTCAATATTGGGTATCCTTCTATACATGGATGATTAACTTATTTTATTTTAAGAAATAGAATGCAATATGCATGAACTAAAGATTCCATCATTTACATTATGGTAATCTTAAAATCTAAATTTACACATCTTCCAGATGATAAATCTACACAATACTTGGATGGTATGCAAATTATCTTCCTTTAATGAATCATTACATAAAGAAGGAGATATCTTCATATCTAGCTTGAAAATCTTCAAAGAAAATATTACAACAATCAGTAAGGATGAATTTTAATACAATGATTGACTATGCAACATTAAAATTGCTTACACACAACTACCCCCAAATAGAGATTTCTTTCAAGCTTCTTTCACCATCTTCATGACTTCAAAACCATGCAAATTTCATGAGGGAAACCATGGAAAGCTCACCTCCCAACCAAGGCCTCAAGGAGGCCACCCCCGAGCTTGGAGAACCAAGGCTAAACAAGATTTCACATCCAAATTCTCACAAACATTTTATATCCACAACAAACAACAATAAACTCCCAACCAATATTTCACAAATGAGTTTTCCAAACCCATTGAAGTAGGGTGAAGGTGGGCTTTTCTAAGGAGGATAATTCCATTACAATTTTTCAATTTCTCAACAATATTTTTTCTCCATGCCTCTCCAAGGCTACATTGACATTCCTTCCATATACACATTTGGCCATTTCTATGCCAAAATATAATATTTTCAACATGGCTTCATGGAGCCAACACTCAATGAAATTATCCCTCTTCTCCAAGAGAAGATACTCTCACTAAAATGGAGAGCCCATCTAACCCCTTCATCCAAGGCCACTTCTTCCCTTCCCAAAAGGGTGAGTATTGCCTCAACTCCCATGAACAACACTCCCAATCTAAAAGAACAAGAATTGATACAAAAAAATCTAAAAGAATTCTCAACCCAACACATGACAATAAAATTTACATACAACAACACTATACAAGATTACATACATGAACATCATACAAGATTGCATATTCATAAAACAATAACATCCAAATATTCTTGCAACAAAACAAGCACTTCATGGCAAAGGAGACCAACCTTCCAAATGTGTTATGGCAAAATGAAACTTGAGAAGAGCCCAAATCTTTATCCTTCCTCTTTCCAAAACTCTAATTGTCTCTAAAATTAGAGAGTAGGTGAACACCCACTAAGTCACCTAAAACCCCCTAAAAAGACCCCCAAAAGTGTACTCAAGAACTAGAAATAATGAGACATGACAACTAGCCTTTTTGTCTCCCCTCTTAATTGTGATTCTAGAAAGGAGTGTGGGACAAGTTAGATGCATGTGGCCATCTCTATTTTTTCCACTTTTGAAAAATAGGTATTTTGGAGAGTCACAATGGTGACCTAGGTTTCTCCTATAGGTAAAAACTATCCCTAACCCAAGGTACCCCCTAAGGGTTAACTAATTTGGTCAAAAAATACACTCTAGGGTCACTTTTAATCCCTCCAAAGTACCCCTAAAGTTAAAATCTAAGTTCCAACATGATGTGACCCCTACAAGGCGTCTGTATGCAAGTGGGATTAATATAATATCATATAAGGTTAGGTGATTCTTTCCCAACCCCTAATTGACAGGTCACTATCCACATGGACAACACAAGTGTCAAGTGACACCAAAAAAAATACATGTCACATTCACAATGACATGTCCAAACAACAACATAGATTTTAAACTATTAACACACATTCAGATTATGTTTACAACAAGGATTCACAATGAGGTTTCAACCCCATATTGGATTAAACCTTGGATTACTCAATTCACATGTATTTAGCCCTGATTCTCTGAATAATTCTATGGTTCCCTTTCCTGCACACTAAACTTTGAGCATCAGTAGTCCAAGATGATAAAATCATATGTAAGATACATTTTCAATTCATAATTAGCAACACTAATCAATAAGAAGAACTAAGTCTCTAATTGAAATTTTCATACATAAATGTTTAAAACATAAGAATTCCTTAATCACCATGACATAACATCCATAAAATAGTCAAGTCTTATCATGATTTGGTTTTCTCATCAATTCACTGATCTAAACATATATAATAAAAATCAACCACCTGATATAGGTCTAATCCATATCAAAATGTAATCCACACAATATAATCATCATCATAACATAATATCACGAGGCTCTGTCAGGATAATCAAAAAGTGTATCAATATATCAAAACATAAAGCATCAAAGTGTGATCAAGAAGTAAAACTATGATGGGTCAGGGTGAGGCCTCACACCCTCACAAGGGTTACTTTCTCACCTCTTGCATGATATCTCTTTTCTACAAAATTTCTTGATATAATTTTATATATCCCTTGCTTTCACCCCTGGGGGGCAAGGTATTCTCGTTCTTCCTTTATCTAAGGATCTTCTTTCCTTAGCTTAGTGGCATTTGTTTATCATATAAAATTCTTTTCTTATAAAGATTTATGTTTTGACTATGGATACCCTCCTATAGAAGAGGTGATTGTCCTAGGTCATCATCTCTCCTTTATATTGCAAACTATGTTTTTAATAAACTCTTGCCTTTTCTTTGGGTTAGATTTTGACTCCTTCACTCCTAGATACCTCTTCCTCTTCATTGCAAGGGGCTTCATGATTGAATCTTGGGTCCCTCTTGTCTTAAGAAGATGACATTTTATCCTAAGTAATCCTCTACTGTGGTGGTCTTGTTGATAATATCTCTTCCTCTTTGAGGATCCTTTTTCCATAAGTGACATATCTATTTCACGATTATTTATGTTCTTGGAGGTAAGAGCCAATACTCTATTGGAGATTTGATTCTAAGTAGTTGATTGATTGTATGTTTGTCATTGATGACAACATATAATACACAACAGTAATTCTATATGTACTTATTAGAATGATGATGTGAAGACTTGTGTGGTTAGATACATGATGTTGACATTTTTATTATGCTAAGTTCATACACGCAGACCCAGATATGATGTTTTAGTAAAGTCATGCAAATCTATTATTGGAAGTTACAATTTTGGAAGTATAACTGTTTAGGGCCGACATATACAACATGTTTCATGAGTTTCACCTATCTTTAGGATATGCATGTGTATATTTGTGTTCAGTTATGAGTTAACTATCTTTGGTTAAATGTGCCTATCATATTACATCAAGATCATGTTGTTTGAGTTGATTTCATGAAGCTGACTCAGTGAAGCATCGTGTCTGTTCAACATTGACTTGTGTGGACTTAATATTGTTTGCGTGCTTAGTTAAGCTGACTAAGATGTTGTTAATGTGTTTCTAAGAGCTGACATGACCTTCTAAGTTGGAGAAGATACTTATAGTAGTTCATCTGTGAATGCTAAGTGTGAATGATATGAAAAGAGACAAAAGAAGTATAGAGCAGAAGATAAGATGTGCTTCATTCATCAAGAGTCTATGTGAAGAAGAAGTAAAGGATTGTAATAAACTGGAACTGATCAAGATAGTAGCTCTACTCTATAGATCATCATTAGATATATTTCATATCTATTATACGGAAGGTTGTAGCCTTCACCATCAAGTAGTGAGCTTTTGGACAGTGAGTCCTCCACCCCTAACAGGGTTATCTATAAAAGACTCCTAACAGGGTCCGACCGTTAACCAGGTCACTACACTTATTGCATTGTAATGTACAACTCCTAATAGGGTTGAAATATCTTCTAATAGGGATTACTACAAACAAGTATAGTTTATTATGGGTGCTAATTCCCACTGGGTTTTTTACCATTTGGTTTCCCCGTAATAAAATTGTGTGTTGAGTACTTTGTTATCTGATTAAGCATTTACTTTTTTGTATTCTAAAGTTAAGAAGTAAAAAATAATTGAAGTTATGAATAACTAATTCACCCCCCACTCTCAGTTATCCTTTGGGACTATTCTAACAATTGGTATCAGAGCCAAGTGCCTTGGAGAAGAAGCCTAACAAGTTAAGGTAAATCAGATGTCTTACTTCAGAAAAGAAAGCCCTAAGTTCCATGGAGAAAATTATCTGGATTGGAGAAACAAAATGATAACACATCTACAATGTATTGGCTTTGAGATCTTTGAAATTTCCACACAAGAAGTTGTAATTCCATATCTAAAAGACCTCGTAAAGGATGATTCTACTAATAGGCAAAGAGAGACATTTACCAATAATGCAATTGCCAAAGAAGCCCTAATTAGCGCCTTATCCGACAGTGAATTTTTTGAGATCAAGAAAATTGACAGAGCATATACCATATGGAAGTATTTATAAGACATGTTTGAAGGAGATGTTCAAGCAAAAAATGCACGCAGGAAGACATGGAAAAATAAATACAAGTCTTGAGATGTTACCTGAAGAGAACAATAGAGCCTACAATCAAAGAATAAATGAAGCAGTCTCTGGAATCAGAAACAATGGTGGATAAATATCAGAAGAAGATATAATGGACAAGCTTCTAACTAATTTGACTTTAGACTATGAAAACAAGATCAGTATTCTAGAAGAAACTATGAAATTCTCACAAAAATTCAAGAGAGAGACTCTAATTAGCAAAATCTCTGCATTTGAGATATCAAGATTGAAGACTGAACCTAAAAGTGAAATAGCTTTCAAAGCCTCATTCCATGGTAAGAAATCCTTACACACCTCCAGTCATAATGAGAAAGAAGAAGTTGATGAAGAACTTTAAGAAATCATTTCTATGATTGCTAGAAGAGAAAAGAAAGGAAAAGGAAAATATGAAGGACAACATCCATTTAAATGTTTTTCATGTAATAAGATTGGTCACTTTGCATCTAAGTGTCCCACAAGAGTCAAGAAGTTTAGATCTAATTATAAACCAAAATATAAGAAGGAATGTTATCATGTTGAAGAAGGCGTAATCAATGAAGATTCGGGAGAAGATGAAATTGGATTCATTTCCCTCAGAGATATGGAAAGGTTTCTTGAGGAAATGGACATTGCAAATGAAAAGGAAGAACAAGAGCTAGCCCTAATCTCCAAATCAGACATCCGAACTGATTGGATCATTGATAGTGGATGCTCTCATCATATGATAGGTGACAAAGATAGATTCATTCATCTAGACAAATACAAAGGTGGTATGGTTAGATTTACACATAATACTCCTAACCCTATCATAGGAACAGGTTCTATCACATTGGATGGAAAGAACAAGATAGATGATGTTCTATATGTTGATGGACTACATCATAACTTACTGAGTGTTGGACAGCTACTTAACAAAGGTTATCATTTGGAGTTCAAAGACAACAAGTGCATCATTAACAACAAAGATAGAGACATGATTGCATCAGGCTCCAAAATAAAAGGTAATGTTTTTCAGCTCAATTTTGATGTAAGTTGTTTTGTTGCAAAGGTGGATGATAGTTGGTTATGGCACAAGAGACTTTGTCATATCAATTTTGATAATATAGTTAAGATCAACAATGTTAAGGCAGTCAGAGACCTTCCTAGTATTGCAGGACTTATTGACACTATATGTAGGGAATGTGTTATGGGAAAGCATGTAAGAAGTTCCTTCAGAAGCAAGAAAAACTCAACTGAGAACAAATTGGACCTAGTGCATACAGATTTGTGTGGTCCTACCCAAACAAGATCATACTGTGGAGAAAGGTATTTTATTTTGTTTTTTGATGATTTTTCTAGGATGATGTGGGTTGCATTCTTAAGGGGGAAATCTGAAGCTTTTGAAAAGTTCAAAATATTCATAGCTAAGGTTGAGAATGAATCTAAATTAAAACTAAAATGTCTGAGATCAGATAGAGGAGGAGAGTTCACCTCTGATCAGTTCTATGACTATTGTGAAGAACATGGAATAAAAATATAGTTAAGTGCACCTAGAACCCCTCAGAAAAATGGGATAGCAGAAAGGAGGAACAAGATCATACTTGATACAACACGCACTATGATGATAGAAAGAAAAGTTGCACACACCTACTAGAGAGATGCAGTGAACACAGTAGTCTATACTATCAACAGAACTCAATTGAGGCTAGGCACAGATAAGACACCCTATGAACTTTGGTTTGGAAGTGTACCTACAGTAAAATATTTTAGAATCTTTAGCAACAAGTTCTACATCAAGAGAGATGATGGTGTTGGTAAGTTTGATGCTAGAAGTGATGAAGGTATTTTCCTTGGTTACTCTACAAAAAGAAAAGCATATAGATGTTTCAATTTGAGATTGAAAAAGATAATTGAAAGTACTCATGTAAAAATTGATGAGAAGTTTATGGTTCAAGAAAGATACTATGAATATGCACCTATGATTGAAGATGAACCCGGGCCTAGTAGCAAAGATACTGTTATTGAAGAAATATTTGATTGCATTGATGTCTCTTGCAATGACCTTGAATCAAGTAGAGAAGAATCACAGATTACAAAAGAAGAAGAAGAAACACCTAAGGTTCTAGAATTCATATCTAGATACCACTCTAAAAATGATATCATTGGAGATCAGAGCAGCAGTGATTTGACAAGATCAAAAGCAAAAGGTCTAGCAATGGATGAAGAGGTATGTTTACTCTCATAGATTGAACCTTTAAGTATTGAAGATGCTTGTGATGATTCTGATTGGAAGAATGCAATGAAAGAAGAATTAGATTAGATAGTCAAAAATGATACATGGGAATTGGTCCCTAGACCTAGTGAAAAAAATGTGATTGGAACAAAGTGGGTATTCAGAAACAATATGAATGAAGATGGTATAGTAGTAAGAAATAAAGCAAGATTGGTATGTAAAGGATATGCGTAGAGAGAAGGAATAGATTACACTCATACATTTGCACCTGTGAGTAGACTAGAAGCCATTAAGTTGTTTTTGGCATACGCAACATTCAAAGACTTTAAAGTTTATCAAATGGATGTAAAATCATCTTTTTTGAATGGTGACTTGAATGAAGAAGTTTACATAGAATAGCCAGAAGGATTCAATCTTTCAGATAAACCAGACATGGTATGCAGATTGAAGAAAGCACTCTATGGTCTTAAACAAGCCCCAAGAGCTTGGTATGAGAGACTTGATGGTTAGCTTACCAAGATTGAATTCAAGAAAGGAGCAGTCGACTATAACCTATTCACAAGAGAGACACCTGATGGATTACTATTAGTTGCTATATTTTTTGATGAAATTATCTTTGGGGGTAATGACAAGCTCAGTAAAGCATTTGCAAAAGAAATGCAGAATGAATTTGAAATGAGTATGATTGGTCCTATAAAATACTTTTTGGGACTGAATATAAAGAAAACAGATAAAGGTATATTTATTAATCAGTCAAAATATGTGAAGGAAATACTGAAGATCTTTTAGATGGATGACTGTAATCCAGTATACACTCCCATGATAATAGGAAGCAAACTTTCAAAAGATGACTATTGCATAGTAGTTGACAAGACATTGTACAAATCTATGATTGGTAACTCATTTATCTAACTCAATCCAGACCTTACATATCTAATGTAGTTGGCATTGTTGGAAGATTTGTAGCTAAACCCAAGAAAAATCACCTAATGGCAGTCAAAAGGATATTCAGATACCTAAAGGGAACTATAGACTATGGTTTATGGTATCCAAAATTAGAGAGTGTACAACTTCATGTGTATACAGATGCAAATTGGGCAGGTTGTATTGATGATAGGAAAAGAACTTCAGGTTCTTGCAGTATTTCTTGGAAACAGATTGGTTTCTTGGATAAGAAAGAAGCAAAACTGTATTTCTCAGTCAACAATAGAAGCTGAATATGTTGCAGCAGCACTAAATTGTTCAACCATGGTATGGATCAAGCAGATGGTTAAAGACTTTGGAATTCAGGTTGATTATCCTATTGTTATTCACTATGACAATACTAGCACTATCAACATGTCTAAGAACCCTGTGATGCATGCAAAGACAAAACACATAGAGATCAAGTACCATTTCTTAAGAGAAAAGGTTGTAGACAAAGAAGTTAAATTGGACTATGTGAGCACCAAAGAATAGCTGGCAGATATTTTCACAAAGCCCTTATCAAATGATACTTTTGAGTATCTCAGGGAGAATTTGGGAGTAATTCCCTCTCCTCGGTCTATTTAGAAGAAGAAGCAAGAACATCAGTCATTAAGTGACTGATGATTAGTGTACTACTCTACTTCTAGAGTAGTACCTATGCCTAATGGTTTATGGCACCCTTTTCCATTGATGTCAAAGGGGGAGTATATAGTAAGGAGGAGTATGCACTAAGGGGGATCTTATACTCTAGGGGAGTATATACATGGAACAAAAATACAGTCAAAGGAACTGTAACAGTTTAGAGAAATATTTGATGAGGATATTGAGAAGATTGTAAAAGAAAGAGGAAACCATGAACAGAGGATGTTTTTGATATCATATGTTTCCATCAATGTCAAAGGGGGAGATTGTTGGAGATTTGATTCTGAGTAGTTGATTGATTGTATGTTTGTCATTGATGACAACATATAATACACAACAGTAATTCTGTATGTACTTATCAGAATGATGATGTGAAGACTTGCATGGTTAGATACATGTTTTTGACATGTTTATTAGGTTATGTTCATACACGCAGACCCAGATATGATGTTTTAGTAAAGTTATGCAATTCTATTATTGGCAGTTACAGTTCTGGAAGTATAACTGTTTAGGGATGACATATACAATGTGTTTCATGAGTTGCACCTATCTTCAGGATATGTGTGTGTATATTCATGGTTAGTTATGATTTAACTATCTTTGGTTAAATGTGCCTATCATATTACATCAAGATCGTGTTGTTCGAGTTGATTTGGTGAAGCCGACTCAGTGAAGCATTGCATCTGTTCAGCATTGACTTGCGCAGACTTAATATTGTTTGTGTGCTTAGTTAAGGTGACTAAGATGTTTTTGAAGTGTTTCTAAGAGCCGACATGACCTTCTAAGTTGGAGAAGATACTTATAGTAGTTCGTTTGTGAATGCTAAGTGTGAATGATACGAAAAGAGACAGAAGAAGTACAGAGCAGAAGATAAGATGCGGTTCATTCATCAAGAGTCTATGTGAAGAAGTAAAGAATTTTAATACACTAGAACTAATTAAGATATCAGGTCTACTCTATAGTTCATCATCAGATATAGGTTATATCTATTATATAGAAGGTTGTAGCCTTCACCATCAAGCAGTGAGCTTTTGGACAGTGAGTCCTCCACCCCTAACAGGGTTATTTGTAAAAGACTCCTAACAGGGTCCGACCCTTAACTAGGTCACTATACTTATTGCATTTTAATGTATAACTCCTAACAGGGTTGAAATATATTCTAACAGGTATTACTACAAACAAGTATAGTTTATTATGGGTGCTAATTCCCACTGGGGTTTTTACCATTTGGTTTCCCTGTAATCAAATTGTGTGTTGAGTACTTTGTTATCTGATTAAGAATTTACTTTGTTATATTGTAAAGTTAAGAAGTAAAAAATAACTAAAGTTATAGATAACTGATTCACCCCCCCCCCCCCNACTGATTCCCCCCCCCCCCCCCTCTCAGTTATCCTTTGGGACTATTCTAACATACTCTTCACTAAGAATATGGTATACATTGTTGTTCAGCTAGATATCTCCTTACCTTGTGAAGTTGGTATCCTCTTCTTCTTCCTTATCCTACCTAGTGGGTAGTCATGATAAGGAGGGGGGAATATATAGGGTCTCCCTTGTACTATAATTTGCATTATTTTACATTTTACAGCATGCTAAATCCTCATAAGGTAATGCACATAAGTTGCTAAATCCTGAAGAGACATGCATTTTTTTTATTTTTTATTTTTCTAAATCTCATAAAGTAACGCACATAAGTTGCTAAATCCTGAAGAGATACGCATTTTACATTTTACAATATCCTAAATCCTTGGAAGGTAACACACATAAGTTGCTAAATCCTAAAAATACACGCATTTTTATATTTCCATAGTGATACAAGAATGTGGATCTATGGATATTTCAAAATTCCGTTAGAAGATGCATTACAATTACAAAGCACAATTTATGGGTGAACCTATTGGTCTCTCCCTCCTTAGTGATTCATGGTAAGGTGGGAATTTTTCTAGGCAAGTTAATCACTATCTCTTTTCTCTCTTTCACTTTCATGCTAGTAGGATTAGATCATGAAGCTATGTTATCTATAGTGCTGCTCTTATCTTTCTTATGTAATCATGTATGTTTCTATGATTGATTTCTCTTTATTTTTCATATCTTTATGCATGTATGTTGAGTTATAATCCTTGGTATAGGGACTCATGCCCTTGACTTAGTCATGTTCTACCTCGTTGCGATCCACCAGAGTCTTTCTTCTAACTTTACCGCAAGCATGTTCAATTTTCATACTTCCATTAAAGTGGGGCTTAATGTATCATCTTAAAATGGAAGCACTTCTATGTTAAGAGTGTTAGCCCTCCTTAGGGGTTTTTTTTGACCACCACCACCCTTTCCCCTCATTTCTACATCATCACCTACTTTTGTGCCTATTTAGGACCTTGATTGGGCCTCTATTGGCACCTTCTATCCCTCCTGGCACATTTTCCAGGGGTTCTGACCCCCTGGGTCAAGGTTGACCTTGACCTTGACCTAGGTCAAGGTTGACCTCGACCTTGACCTAGGTCCCCCTTTCAAATTTGGAAGCTTGTCGGCTACCGGAGGTCATCAAAATTTCATTTTCCCGCTTCTGGGTCGGCTGTTTTAAGTTCCAAAGAGACAAATCTTAAATTATATTTAATATAGGTCCTCTTCTAGGGGCATGGGTCTAATTGGAATTTAATTCCCCTATGTAGGCCTCTCTAGAATATTTTTCCCTAGTTTCATATAAAAGGAAGTTTTCTCCTCTCATTTTCTCTAAGTGTCTCTAAGTGATATCAAGTAAGACACAAGAGGCAATTCTAATTCTCTCCAAGTGAAATAAAGAAAAAATTTCAAGCATCCATTGTTCTACATGTTTCCAAGCTTTAAATGTGTTCAATTCTTCATCTCAAGCATTCAAGTTCTCCCTTAAAGATCAAGGATTCAATCTCTCAATCCTTTGAAGGGATTTGGTTCAAGCATTCAAGATTCATCATTCAAACCCTAGATCTAGCCATCATGGTGGTGTGATCTTCCTTCAAGATCCTTTGTTCATCCTCAATACTTATTCATTCTCTTCAAGGTGGATTCCAAGCATATAATCATGGAGGTTTATGGTTTCTATTGAGTCCAAACTTTCATATTTACATACTTTCTTACATTTGAATTACCATTTTATATCTATTCAATATCATAGCTTCATTCTTAGAATCAATTCTACTACTTGCTAGCATTCTTTATTTCAATTATTGATTTTAAGGTTGATTCCTAAATCGGGGTTTGAATAAGGAAAACCCCTCCCCCCCCCCAACAAACAAATATCTTTTTCTTGCAAATACAGGTTCAGGACTATGGATTTGAACTCAAATCTTGATACCCTTTTTAGAAAACTTTCAGGACCCGCGAACAGATTTTCTATTGGAGCTGTGCAGGTCAGGGTCAAGATTATTGGGTTAGGGGTGACATTTTTGGGTCAAGGTTGACCTTTTTCTCAAGATGGTGTTGGATTGGAAAAATATTTCTGGGTTTTGTTCGTCTCTGCATTTCTATTCCGGATCATACTTCAAATTTTCCAGAAATAGAGTACAAACCTCAGAAAATAGCATTCTTCATATCTGCAATATTTCAAGGTTAGTGCATCTCTCCTATCGATTTCAATTCAAATCCTTAATAATTCTAAATCTATCACACATTTACATTTATTCACACACATTTTTAAGAGGGAAACCTAGGATCTCCTTCTTTATTCTTATTTCCAATAGATTGATTCATTTATGCATTGATCCTTTTTGGGTTGATCAATTTGGATCCTTCTTTTGTGCATTTGAGAATAAAGGGGAATTTATTATTTATCCCTCCACTCTAAACATTAAATTTAAGGTGATAAGTGATTTGAGTATCAAAACACTCTTATTCTATTAACATCATTTTCTACTTTACAATGACTTCCTTGCATAGAGTCAGAAGATTGATATTAGATTTAGAGGGAGTCTAATAGTTCATCTAAAGAAACCTTGGACAAAGAGGTCAGGAGGTTGTTGCAAGAGCTTAAAATTTAAAAGGAGCATCTAGAGGATCTGATTTATTCTGATCTCCAAGGAATTGGTCATATTGGTTCAGGGGGAGTCAACAATGGAGATGATTTTACAGTCAAAGAACTATGATCATGAGATTGAGTCCCATGTTTTTTGGCTAAAATTCCTTTATGCTAACTCCTACATCATGATATTCCTAGATAGCTTGGGGTTCACCAAGAGTGATGCAAACTATATAAGAGATATATTGCATAACTATGTTATTCAAGGCACATTATCACTACAGAAAACATGGCTGATATTCTCACCAAGTATCTTACTAGAGAGAAGGTTGTGTACTTTCATGATGTATGTTGGAAAATGAATCCTTAGATGAAAAGGAGTTTCAACATTTGTAATCAATTATTTTGTATGTTATTGTGTTCTTCTCTTTGAGAGAGAAGTCTAAGGTGAAAGACCTTGTTTCCACCCCCTGGGAGTAGCCATGGTGGATCCACCCTCTGAGATCAGTCAAGGTGGATGTCATGTATGTAACTCCATGACTTATGGGCCCTCCTATGTACATTTCTGAGAGGTGATAACTTCTTAGACAATGAACACTTATATTTGATGTTACAAGATGATGATATTGTAATGGGGACTTGTTATGGTAGAGTTTTTGATATATCAATGCACATACCATAATAGGGTTATATGTAAGGGGAATGTAATGTTCTCTATTTACTATATCCTTGAATCATGATCTAAGGTGATATGAAAATTAGGTATTACATTCTAAGGTGGTTCCTCATATCATAATCTAAAGTGATGTGAAAACTAGGTATCACGATCTAAGGTGATTCCTTATATTATGATCTAAGGTAATATATAAAATTAGGTATGACAAGTAAAGGTGATTCCTCACTTCACAAGTTAAGATAATGTGAAAAATAGGTATCATCTATATAATGATTCTTCATATCACATGTTAGGTGATATGTAAAACTAGGTATCACATGTTAGGTGATTCCTCATATCACATGTTAGGTGATATGTAAAACTAGGTATCATGTGTTAGGTGATTCCACATATTACATGTTAGGTTATATGTAAAACTGGGTATCACATGTTCTGTGATGTTTGTCTTCATGAGATATGTGAGACTTCTTATCATGAGTTATGTGATACTTATCATCACGTGTTATGTGATATTTTTCTTCACAAGGTATGTGAGACTTCTTATCATGAGAAATGTGATATATATGATTTCATCCTCCCTAGCTAAGAGGGAGAGTTAAGTGTCCACTAAACATTCTGTTTGATCATCCTCCCTAGCTAAGAGGTAGGGTTGATGGTTTGTGTAGCTATTGTGAGGGTCATAAGTATTGACAAGGGAGACCAGTACACATTTTGTTTGATCATTCTCCCTAGCTAAGAGAGATTGTTAATGTTTGTAGCTTTAGTCATATGATCATTAAGAATACATATAATACTTAGATATTGATAATAATAATATCTTGTATTTGAATGTGTGTATATATATATATATATATGTTATATTATATATATTATTATTAAATATATATTATGCAAACTTTTATTATTCTAATATATGATTGATTAATGAAACATTAACAATTATAATGAATAGACATGTCCAATGAAGGGACATGTCTCTCCTAGCCTCTTTCCCAATATAAATTAAAGAGAGATTTTTGCATTTGAAAAACACATACCATACATACAATATAGGAAGTGCTATTACAATTGCAACAATCATGACTCATTCAACATAACGAAATAAGTCATGATTTTGATTACATGTCAAGTTATGCCAGGGAACTTGAAGCTGTCTTGGAAGAGGAAAGGAAACAAGGAGATTTTAAAGCTCTATTAGAAAAGAGATTTCCTAGACAGACTGGAAAGTAAAAAGGTAAGTACGAAGGTAAGTATTGAATCAAGGTAAGTACTAATAGATGCTTTCTTTGCAAGAACAATGTTGATTATGTTCCTTAATTGTTCTTCCAATGCACTTTTTCCCTTAAAATATGGGGTTGTTAGAATACTTTAGAGATAACTGAGAGGGGGGGGGGGTGAATCAGTTATCTGCAACTTTAAATATTTTGTACTTATTAATCTAGATTGATACAAAGTAAATACACATTCAGATAACACATTACACAACACATCAATTTGGTTGTAGGGAAACCAAATGACAAAAATCCTAGTGGGAATTAGTACCCACAGAGAACTATACTATTTATAGTAATCCTTGTTAAAATATTCTTCAACCCTGTTAGGAGTTGTACAATACAATGCAGTAGTATAGTTGACCTGGTTAAGGGTCAGACCCTATTAGGAGTCTTTTACATGTAACCCTATTAGGGGTGGAGGACTCACTATCCAAGTGGTGAAGGCTACAACCTTCTGGTTATTTGATACACACTGTATCAACAAGATGAACTGCTGTTTGTGACACTGCTTGTTTGATCAGTTCCTTTTATGCGCCAATGCTTTAACCTCTTGTAAAGCAATATAAAAATCTAATTTGTATTCTGAATGCTTCAACATAAACATCTATATTATCAACATATGATAAATATAGCTCTTCTGCATCGACACTCTGCTCTACTTTTCAATCTCTGGCTTTCGCAACTCTTCTTATCACAAATAACCTTCTATCAGTACATACTCCAAGTATGAGATCATGGGACCTGTTAGAAAACTCTTCATAATATCTTTTTCGGCTCCACTAACCACACAATCATAATTACAACCTCGCAAGTCAATGTTGAACAGACGCGTTGCTTCACTAAGTTGGCTTCACCAATTTTACCATAACATTGTAATCTTCTTGAAACATGATTAGCATGTTTAGATTAATATCAACAAATCATAACTAATCATGAATATACACACGCATATGCAGAAGATATGCGCAACTCAATTAACACGTTGCATACATTGGCCTTAAATCGTTAATCCTCTAGAACTATAACCATCAATAACATAATTACATATCTTTACTAAAATATCATATCTGAGTCTGTGTGTATGAACATAGCATAGTAAACATGTCAAAAACATGTATCTATCCGCAGTGGTCTTCATTTCATCATATGGATAAGTACATACAGAATTATTGTTGTGTATTATATGTTGTCATCAATGACAAACATACAATCATTCAACTGTTTATAATCAAATCTCCAACAATCTCCCCCTTTGGCAATGATGGAAACATATGGTAAAAACAACTTCTGTTCATGGTGTCTTCTTTCTTTTACAATCTTCTCAATATCCTCAACAAATATTTGTCTACACTTTTGTAGTTTCATGTACTATGTATTCTCTGAATGCTCCCCCATTGTCATGCTTCCCTACTGTGTTCCTTTACTCCCCCATAGTGTAAGCTCCTTGTATGTATTCCTTGTTTGTCTTGTTTTTATTGGTACATACTCCCCCATTGACATCAATGGAAAAGGATGCCATAAACCATTCTGCATAGGTACTACTCTAGAAGTAGAGTAGTCAACCATTCATCATTCACACAGGACTGATGTACTTGCTACTTTTTCTAATCAGACTTAGGAGAGGGAATGACTCCCAACTTCTCCCTTAGATACTCAAAAGTATCCTTTGCTAAAGGCTTCATGAAAATGTCTGCTAGCTGATCTTTTGTGTTTACATAATCCAATGTCACTTCCTTGTCTGCAACTTTTTCTCTCAGAAAGTGATACTTGATCTCTATGTGTTTTGTCTTTGCATGCATTATAGGGTTCTTAGACATGTTAATAGTACTATTGTTGTCATAGTGAATAACAATAGGATAGTCGACCTGAATACCAAAGTCTTTAACCATCTATTTGATCCAAACAATTGTTGTACAATTCAGTGCTGCTGCAACATATTCTGCCTCTGCTGTTGACTAAGAAATACAGTTTTGCTTCTTGCTTGTCCAAGATACCAACTTTTCTCCAAGAAATACTGCTCCTCCTGAAGTACTCTTTTTGTCATCAATACAACCTACCCAATATTCATCAGTATACACATGAAGTTGTGTATTCTCTGATTTAGGATACCATAAACCATAGTCTATAGTTCCCTTAAGATATCTAAATATCCTCTTGATTTCCATTAAGTGATTATGCTTGGGTTCAGCTAC
>MU228359.1:7206171-7228657 GCA_018584345.1 Thuja plicata | reverse complement strand
CCTCTTGTGTAGCAATCTCAAAGATCTCAAATCCAATGCACTGTAGATGTGTTACCATTTTGTTTTTCCAATCCAAATAGTTCTCTCCATCAAACTTAGGGTTGTCTTTTCTGAAGTATGCCATCTTTATCTACCTTAAGCTATTAGGCTTTCTCTCCAAGGCACTTGGCTCTGATACCAATTGTTAGAATACTTCAGAGATAACTGAGAGGGGGGGATGAATCAGTTATCTGCAACTTTAAATCTTTTGTACTTATTAATCCAGATTGATACAAATTCAATACACATTCAGATAACACATTACACAACACATCAATTTGGTTATGGGGAAACCAAATGGTAAAAACCCCGGTGGGAATTAGTACCCACAAAGAACTATACTATTTATAGTAATCCCTGTTAAAAGATTCTTCAACCCTGTTAGGATTTGTACAATACAATGCAGTAGTATAGTTGACCTGGTTAAGGGTCAGACCCTCTTAGGATTCTTTTACATGTAACCCTGTTAGGGGTGGAGGACTCACTATCCAAGTGGCGAAGGCTATAACCTTCTGGTTATTTGATACACACTGTATCAACAAGATGAACTATTGTTTGTGACACTGCTTGTCTGATCAGTTCCTTTTATGCATTGATGCTTTAACCTCTTGTAAAGCAATATAAAAATCTAATCTATATTCTAAATTCTTAAAAATAAGCATCTATATTATCAACATATGATAAATATAGCTCTATTGCATCAACACTCTGCTCTACTTTCAATCTCTGGCTTTCACAACTCTTCTTGTCACAAATGACCTTCTATAAGTACATACTCCAAGTATGAGATCATGAGACCTGTTAGAAAACTCTTCATAATATCTTTGTCAGCTCTACTAAGTGTGCAAGTGTAATTACAACCGCGCAAGTCAATATTGAACAAACGCATCACTTCACTAAGTTGGCTTCACCAATTTGACCATAACATTGTAATCTTCTTGAAACACGATTAGCGTGTTTATATTAATATCAACAAATCATAACTATTCATGAATATACACATGCATATGCAAAAGATATGCACAACTTAATTAACACGTTGCATACGTCGGCCTTAAACCTTTAATCCTCTAGAACTATAACCGTCAATAACAGAATTACATATCTTTACTAAAATATCATATCTGAGTCTGCATGTATGAACATAGCATGGTAAACATGTCAAAAACATGTATCTATCCATGCTGGTCTTCATGTCATCATATGGATAAGTACATACAGAAGTACTGCTATGTATTATATGTTGTCATCAATGACAAACATACAATCATTCAACTGTTCAGAATCAAATCTCCAACTGGGGTTACATTCTCCAAGGCTGGAATCTCTCTTGGGTTTTCCCAGGAAATATTAAGGAGTTCCTTACGCAGTGGACTTTCTTGGCTCCTAACAAGGCTTCTAAAATAATTTGGTCACTAGTTTCTCCTCATGTCTGCTAGAATCTTTTGAATGAGAGCAACAATAGGATTTTTAGGGACAAAGAGGCTCCTCTGATTGTGATTTCTAAATAGACTATCAGGGCCATTAAGTTAAACTTTGTCTCAGCCAAAGGTGATCATGACCTTGATGGTGACATCTATGTTCCTAATTCCTTCCTTCTATGTAACTTCAATTCTAAAGGAAAGAAGGATAATTTGCAGGAGGGATTAGTCTAGTTATCTCCTCCTGAAGGCTAGTTCAAGGTCAATTTTGATGGCGCTGCTAAAGGAAATGTGGGCCAAGTGAGTTGTGGGGGTTGGTTAGAGATTTGCATAGAAAATGCATAGGGGCAGTGCCTATTCCCTTTGGCATGTAGACTAACCATGTTTTTGAAGTGACAACTTCTCTCCAGGTCATCAAACTTGCTAAGAAGTGGAACTGCCAAAATATTTGGATTGAGGGAGATTCTAATGACATCATCAAATGCTTACTTGCCAGGAATAAATCCTCATGGACTATAGAGACCATCATTAGGGAGGTTGAGTTCATTTCGGGTACATTTAATCAAGTGCAAATATCTGATGCATACTATGAAATTAATAAGGCTGCGGATCATCTGGCCAACATTTCTATTAAAATTAATGATATTATTACTTGGATAAGATGCCTTAAGCATGATAAAGAATTAAAAAGAATCATTAATTATGATTTGGTGCATAGTAATGTGGGAAGGATAATTTCCAATTATGGAAATGATACACAAGCACCTCAATTTTAGAAAATGCATTATGGAAATCTAAGGAAGGTACAAAAATATCTTTACTAACCTTTCTTGACATGTTTTCTAGGTTTTTATTTGGGCTTTGGCTATCAGTTGTATTTCATGCAACTGCTCGAGCCTATATTTTGTTTTTGCTATGTTTTTTGTGTCTTCCATAAATATTTTTGATTGCAATATGGGATGATACCCTAAGAGAAATGATTTTAACTCTTGCAAGGTTTGGAGAGAAGAAAAAGATGCCTGGAATCATCTCAGGAAATGTGGTCTCACCATCTACATTGATTAACTTCATGGCTTTGACAGTGAGGTAACTAAAGATTTTACTAAAATTTGGGATGGGTCTTTTGTCACTCTCCATGGTGTTAATGTTCATATTAATTTCAATTTCATCTCTGAAATTATGGGTCTTCCTAGCTTTGGGAGGGATTTCTTTAAGGAGATAAAAAAATTTGATGCCCATGTGCGTAAATTCCCCAAAACTTAGGAGTAGAAAGAGTTTTTAATCAAGACTAGGGATTATTACAACATCAAGAAAATAAATCCCTTTTGGAGGAAAGTGCTGACATGTGTTATGTCTTACTTCACCCTGGATGGGAGATACAAAAGGTTTCATAGCTACTACTTTGTGTTTTCAAACCATTTTTGACATGGGGATAGGGTTTCTTTCCCATTTTTTATTCTCAATTTTTCAAATCATAGCTTGGTTGAACACAAGAAAAAAATCAATAAGCATGTTCTACATGAAGGGTTTATCTTTCTCATCTCTTATTACTAAAAAAAAATGACTCCTAAGATGGCCATCAATGAGTCTAAGGGAAAGAGGGAAGTGACAAGCACTAGTTCCGACGAGGTTGAAAGGAAAATCCCTTGGGGATCTATAGGTAAATTGAAAACCCTTGTTAGCCTTCTAAATCAATTTAATAGTCAAAAGAGAATGGAGATAAAATATGGCAGCGATGGAGAGTCTAAAAATAAAGGTAAGAGTGTGGCTAAGCCAGGGTTTGACGAAGAGAAAGGTATGAAAATTGAGGATGAAGAAGACTCTATTGTTAACTTTGTTAAGGGTAGCCTCTTAATTGAAATGTTGGATACTACTGCTTAGGAATTTGGTTCTCCAAAGAAGAGTGAACATAAGATAAAAGGATATCAAAATAGAAGCAAGGACACACAAGTGGATTACACCAAGACTACTACTGTGCAAGAGGAATTTGACAAGGGTAACAATCAGAAAAGTGACATTTACATAGATAACACCCACCACATTGTGTACTATTCTTATTCTGGTTCATTGGTGCCCCCCTCAAGCCCCAATAACACAGTTGCACATAATATTTATGACTTGGGAAGGAAAGAGGAGATGTCCCATTAGATTCTTAGCCATCCTGAGGACAATCTGGACTCCTTGTTGGCTTTCCTCCAGAAGGCCAAACTTAGAGCCAACATTTCCTATGCCATGGACAATTGGGTTCATAATGATTTAAACAATAGATACTCCAAACTAGACAGTATTTAGGGCAAGGTGGATAAGGATTATTAGGCAAGGAAAACTCTCAAAGAGTGCATTAGGGTCTCTCTCCATGGTGGCAACAAAAAGATGGATACTTTCATTCAGAACCTCACAACCTTTAATGGAAAAATTGAAAATATGGTAGCAAACAAGGATGTTGGTTAGGTTATTCTGGACAAAGATATGGATGTGGTTCCTATTGAAGGTCTTGAGAAGCATACTCGTGCTTGTCTGAATAAAAATATGCCTATCCCAAAGATTCCTCAAGCCCTTAAGGAGATCATGGATGATGTTACTATCATCAAAGAGGAAGTGGCCACTACTTTGAAAGATCTAGCCTAGTGTTCTGACTATCCTTTCTTTTTGTTCTGCTTTCAATTTTTGGCTATCAGTTCTATTTTTTGTTGTGTTCCTTTTGTTGGTTGTTGGTTTTGTCCTACTAGTTCCATCTTGCTGATTTCCTTTTTTTCAGTACTATTTTTCTATGGTAGCTTTTATTGAATATCTTTTTTAATCCTTTGTAAGGGGTTGCGGGGCTCCCCTCAAAACCTAATTTTTCCATAATCCAAAAGAATACTATCATAGAGGGTATTGATTGAAGAACTCTATCATTGTTAAAATTAAAAAATATCTATTACTTGAATCTAATCAAAACTTTAACATGCTATCAGAGCCAGTCTAAGGAAGATCCAATCATATTTGAAATAAAAGGCTATCTAAACTATCATTTGATTTTTAGAAATACATATTCATTCTTCTAATAAGAAATGATGTTAGATTCAAGGATATTCTTGAAGGAGCTTCAAACTTTGTCTCATGGAAATTCATAATTATGCTCACCTTAAGAGAGCATGAATTAGAAGCACTTGTAGAATAGGAAATGGTTGTACTAAATGAAGATATCAAGAACCATCAATGGATAAAGAAAAACAACAAGACCATGAAGCTATTGGTGGATACAGGTTAAAGATCATATAGTTCTAATTATCTCTAAATTGGATACAATATACAAAATGTTTTCAACATGAAAAAACATGTATGAGATAAACAACACAAGAAGTGATCTATCACTTAAGAAAAAGCTTCATCATGTGAATATGAATAAAGGAGAATCAATTACATCATACTTTATGAGGATCACAGAGTTAAAGGACCAACTTTCTGTTGGAAATACAAGATTGGGAAAGCAAGATACTGAGAGGGGGGGGGTGAACCAGATCTTCAACTTTTAACACTTAAAACAAATTGATCCACAACCATACCATAAATGTAATTGATCTATCATCTAGTAGCATCCATTACACTAAATAAATAACATAAGACACAAAATTTTGGTAACCCAGAAACCCAATAAGGTAAAACTGGGGTGGGGATGACACCCACAAAAATATTCACTACTGCAGCAATAAAGTGTGCTTGTTAGGGCTACAAAGTTTGATCAAAATATGTAATCTACCTGGTTAAAGGTCTTCCCAATTAAGAGCTACAAATCATTACAATCTACCTTGTAAAAGGATTTAAACTTACAACAAAGTAAGCACTCAGCTAAGAGATTTAGAAAGGTCTATTAGAACCACTCTATTAAGATATTTCACCTGATACACTTGTTATAATGTCTCAAGATCTGATCCTTTGATATGCACTCTGATGTTGTTAACATATATCCTCTTTTCAATACCTCCTCTGATCTAATAATTTGATATATCTTTCCTCTACTACTCACTACACTTTCACTAATCAGGATGGAATTGGGAAATAAATTCAGATTTTTGGGTCTACAAATTTTGATTATCTTTCCAATGAAGTAAACAGTTCACAAATCGGACCTAGGACGTGAAAGTTATGCCTTCTCCAAGTAGGCTTAAATTTTAATATAGTTTTTCAGAATTTTTGGTAGTTTTAATAAGTTTATTTGTAATAAACATTATGAGGACTCTTCATTTCATTTCCAAGAGATTCTAGTAACTCTTGGGATCCTTCATGTTTGTATAAACTCCAATTTTGAATTGAATGGATCAGTTTTTGGCTTGCAATTTTGTTGTTCATCTTTATTGTCTCTTTTATCAAATTCAACAATACCACAGGTTTCACACCAGGCATTGTAATCTGATTTCATAATTCAGATCATTCACTCTACTAGATCTATGCTTCTTCTCTCAAAAAAACCCTTCACACATCTCTCATGTATGCATACACCTTCACTCTCAATACTATATAATTAGGGTAAGAAGAAATCTTAATATACTTTACAGATATGTCAATTAGATCTAGATCAACAATCAGGATCATATGCTTATGCCACTTGGGCAATCCAATTTTCTAATTGACTCCATGCCACATAGTGGGATAAAATGATTAAATGCATAATTATCCCTTTGAAAACATTAAATGCTTAAATATGTTGGCCCAAAATAGTTTACCTCAGAATTGGTTTCAATCCTGACATACATAACAAAACTATCTTTCTCAGCACACAAAGGCTCTAGCGCTCGACATAGAATGAGCTTGGAAACTGTGTGACTCGATAATGACTGTGTCAGATAGCTCAGCCTATACTGGATAGCTCAACCACAGTGATGACCGGCTAAAACTGCCTAGATAAATGACTAAGTGTGGGACACTAATGATCAACAAAACTTAGAGATCAAAAGTCTCCCCCTTTCATAGTAGTGGAAAAAAACTTATCATTTACATTCACAAAATTTTCCCAAGTACACAGTGTACTCCCCCTTTGATTATACTTCATTCTTCATATATTATCTACATAATATACATGCCTTTAGCAAAAATATTTATACCTGGTTCTGCGCATCTTTTTTTGTTTATGTTTCCTTTGCTATTTCTTGTCTTATTTCCCCCTTTTTTTTGTCACTGATAGCTACAGGGGTTAAGATGCATTTGTCCAAAAATGGTTTATGAAGCTGTAATATCAATGCAAAAGATGTATCCCAACTATCCTTAACAAACTTCATCCAACTTAACTTCTAGCTCGACAGCTAGACTTACCAAACTATCTGTAGTAGAGAGATGAGAATCTCTCTTGACCAATTCTCATGCAACTATTAGTTCCTTCTGAATAACCTCCAGATGAGGTATCAAATTAGCTTGAATTTTTATTAATTTGGCCCTGATTCGACCATCTTCAGCCATAAGCTCAGCTAATCTCCTCTATGCATGAGTCAACCTATCAAAATGTATGGAGCTATAACTATCATCCATGCTCAATGAAATTTTTGTTGACTTCATATCTAAATGCAAATTCTCAATAAGCTGTTGATTCTCCTTTGTAAAGAATGTAACATCACACAATCTTTTGTACAATGAAAAAAAATTATTTGCAACTCCCTCAAGAATCTCAACATAACATCACACAATCTTTTGTACAATGAAAAAACATTATTTGCAACTCCCTCAAGCGTCTCAAAAAGAGAAGAAAGGTTAACCTATTTGGTGGCAATCTCTCCAGATATCTTCTCCAAGACTTTGTTCTCAAATCTTCTTTCAGACCATTGCAACAATTTTTCATTTGCCTCAGTATTTTCATCAGTAACTTTCTTCACAATGTGAACTAACTATTCTAGTATTGGTGCTTGCTTATTTTCATCTTCCATATCAAAAGCTTTAACAAAAATATCCTTTATGTCATGCATAACTTGCTTCTGCTTTTGTTCCCTCTTCATTTCTTCTTGTCTCTTCTTCCTCTTCAATAGATCTTGAAGGGTTTGAATCTTCTCATATGTCAAACTCTTAGGATCCCATTTAGGAATCACAATGACTTCATCTAATGTGACACTTAATCTTGGTGACTTTTTCTTGTTTAATTTCCTCTTCTTGAGCTCTGGTGAGCAGATACTCGGCTCAAGTTCTATGATATATTTTCCTTTTTTAGTATCAATTTCAATTGCTTCCTTCATCTGAGTCAATATTTCTTGCAGGTTAGGTATACTTCCTATTTTGGGTCCAGTGGGAGTAGATGATACAGAGTGTGGTAGATCCACCAACACTTGTATAGCCTCTTTTTCTATAGGCGTGTTTGCAATTTCCTCCATCTTATCTCCACTAAATAAAACTATTTGAACAAACTCTAAAATAGGTAGGATTAGTATCGATTACCTCCTTTTCTTCTTCTTTCTCTATCTCAGCCTTAGTTGTACGAATGGGCAATTGGATACCTATTTTTGCTAGCTCAATCTAATCCTCGGTATCCACAAAATTTTTCTCTCCAAGTGTAGTATCAATGGGACTATCCATTGTCAAATCTATAGTTTTCCCATCACCTATTTCCTTTAGTGGTTCTATCTCAGTCTCTTCTTGATCAGTAGCAGTTTCTCCTTCCATTTCTTTCGGCTCTGAGGTGCCTTCACCTTTCTCATCAGCCTTCTTAGTGATTAACCCAAATGTTTCCTTCCATATTCTGGTGCTCTGTTGAGCTACACCTTCAACATCATTCTTCAAAATTACATAGGCTCTTTGTTTAGGAATAAAATTCCTTTGATATTGTTCAATAAATTTTGCTATTTGTTTCTTGGTTAAATCAGGAATGACCTTAGCTAGTGTTCCTTCCCTTATCTGTCTTTCGGTCATTAGAGAATAATGCCACTTTTTTGATAAAATATCATAAATTTATATAGGAATAAGATTTCCTATTTATACATGTATCATCTTGTATGTACACATCATATCTAGTAATGCTTCTTGAATCTTATGCTTGTTAGCTATTCTTTGCTTCTCATACTTGATAAGCTTAAATCCTGCTAAACCAACTGAACTTCTAATATTCTTGCATACCTCATCAATATTGGTCAGTGGTTTATGTGATGCTATAGGTATGTTTCTAGGTTCATCAGTATCTATCTTCTCCTCATCTTCTTCTTCTTCCAAGATTAGTTTCCTCCTTGGTCTCTTCTCAAGTTGGCTTGACACAGCCTTTGTTCCAACTTATTTTCTCTTCCCTGTACTGCACTCACCAGCATTCTTCTTTGTATATACCTTTGTTGACTCGGCTTATGTAGAAATAGTTGATTTCCTTGTCCTAGGCTAGTTAGCAATAGGAGGGGTAGCCTTAGGTTTGACTTGACTTGGTTTAGTTTCCTTAGCAACTACTTGCTTCTTCCTTTTTCCTTTTACAGTGACCTCCTCTTCAGGTTCACTCTCCACTTCTCAACTAGACATATCTTCTCCATGTCCTGTTGATAAGCCCAAAGGTGCATCTTCAACTTCTTCATCACTCTCAATTCCAACCATCTTCTTCAGATTTTTGACAATCTTTTTCCTTTTCCTCTCCATAGTGCCAGCCTTCAAATCTATAGAGATTTGGACTTTGTTTCTTCATATTTTCCAAAACATTTTTCTACAACATCAATTTCTTCTTCCAATAGAGCTATTATAGCAACCGATGTCTCATCAATGTTCACTTCATAAGGTAATGGCCTTAGCCATGATACCCTTGGTACTACTTCCTGCACACAGGTCAAAATTGTGTCTACTAGGAAACAAACATCCTCATAGTGTTCCTCAACTAGTGATCTAGGAATTCTACTCCTCAATCTCATCTTTTTCTTAATTTCAACAAAATATGTTCCCATTATAATGTAAAAGTTATCACCTAATTGCTGAATAAATGCATTGATTTATTGTATAATAGGTCTGTCTATTTTCCACACTATGTTTCCAAATGTAGGAAATGTATTATGTATGTATAAAAATATACAACCGAGCAGAGATCTGAACTTACACATTGAATTCTTTGCCTTTTTGATTGAAGCAAGGTTCTCATCCAGTTAAATCAGTTGAAGCTCGGCAAGGTCATAGGTATGATCCTTCTTCACAATCTTCCAAGCCTGGTCAACTGTAATGCATGGGACACTGTCCAGTTGGCTCGAATGATAAAACTTATGAGCAATAACCCTAACCACAAAATCAAGCTCCAAATCTATAATTTTAGAGATCATCATTCCTCTTTTGTTCAAAATGGCTCTAGTGAATTCTTCTATATTTTCCTTACTCTGACATCCCATTGTCCTCTTTCCGTTAAAAGTTGGATAACTAGTCACACGATGGATGATTTCCTTTATTATATTAACTGGTCCATTTTCCATCCATATGTTCATGTCATGTACACAACTTAGAATAATCTTGATCCATTCCATTCTAAAATCCCTCAAAAAGTCTAGGGCATGAGTTAACCCTCTCTTAGCTAAATTTTTGTGTTCATCTTTTAGGGCTCCATCTATGCATAATTTTTTGTATGATTCTCTTAGCTCATGTCACCAACTTCACTTATTTTGCACATATAGCATGACCTAATATCATGAATCATGAGTACCTTAGGTGGAATCGATGATAGGGCTCCAGTCAGATCACCCTAGATGGCACTCTCTGGAACTGCTCAAAAATTAGGAGGTGCACACGTGTTTCTCCTTACCAATTGAACTTTTAGCAACTCCTTCTCCATACCCTTAGCTACTACAAAAGAACTTGTGGCTATGATTTTGAAAGAAATAGGGTTCCAAAGATAATAAATACAATACCTCAGTAGATGTCAAAATTCACACTTTTTACTCAGGATAGTTGACGGCACGCTGTAGAAATCTTCAAAAGATCTTTGCAGAAATTAATTCTGTAAATGCTCCAACACTTTATGAAATTCTTGATCGCAAAGTAAAAATGAGTAATGAACAGCTCTTTCCTTTATAGGCTCCAAAGGTCAAAATTTAGGTTTGCAATAAATGTTTTGTCTATTGAGTGAGTGACAAATAGCTATCCTCGACTGACTCACAAAACTTGTCTATCTCTCAGTCACAACCCATACCAGCTTGGCACATAATGGAGAACTCAGTCTTAGTGTACAATAATACTGTTGCTCAGCACCTATAGTGCATATTGACTTTGCTAGGTACATGTCTCATAAATATGTCCTGATGCATCTTAACATATGCGGATATGGAATTTTACACTTTATATGTTAGGAACTGATAAAATATATGAGATATAAACACAGTTCCTTACATACCATTTTTTTTAATTAGTGATGGTGTGATCACCTGATCCATTACATTGGGTGACCTCATCTTTAGTAGCATTATTGCTTCTCAGTTCTTCTTTTCTTATCCATGTCTAGTTCATCTATGCTCTTATTTCTTCAACAGTAGGAGTAGGTACCCTTGTCTTGCAATCCTTCCTAGTGTGACCAATTTTTAGATAGTTATAGAAAACTAGGCTTCCATTCATCCAACTCTTAGATTTTCCTCTAAAATGTGTCTTTATATATTTTTCTGGAACATGCCCATACTCACCATAGTAATGACAACTATGCCAAGTGTTGTAACCCCAATAGTAAGTGTTACCTTTACTTGGTGCTTTTTCTTGTGTCTTTGATGTCCATTGTTGTTTAGCATTAGATCTGCAATCTTGTGCTCTATGTCCAAATTTTTGATAGTTGTAACAATACCCATTGAATCTAGGTGTAGGAGCTTCATTATTTTCCTTTGCCCAACATTCATGTTCTTGATGTCCAAACTTCTTACAATTAAAGAAATAACCATTGAACTTAGGCTTAGGATTGGACTTACCATTCTTGCTTAGCAGATGTTTGTTGTGTGTCCTGATTTTCCACAGTGGTGGAATACATGATTGTTGTTCTTTGACTTTGCATTCCTCTTTTCACCAATCTTAGATGATTCTCCTTTCTCAGAATATGTTTGTCATTTAGTGTGACCTAATCAAGAAGTTTCCTTAGATCTCCTTGATGCTTCCATCAATTTTTTAAAATGAGGTAAAGCTTCATTAGGTCTGTTTAATCTTTCATTAAGTTATTTCTCAGATCTCAATTCATATTTCAATTGACTATTCTCAGATCTCAGATTCACAATTTCCATGTATTTCCTACTGATCTCCTGATTTGCAAGTAGTAGTTGATTCACCATGTCAACTTGATTGTTTGTCATCATTTTTACATCATGTTTCCTTTCATCAAGTCTTATAGTCATCATTATTTTGTCTTCTTCAGCCATAGCTTTGTCATCTTTATCTTTCTTCTTTTGTTCCACTACTTCACATAGTCTTACTATTTGCATTTCTTGTTCTCTTTTTAGGTTTCTGACTTCTTCACATAGTGTATTGTTCCTTTCCAGTAGATCTAAAAAATTTTGCATCGCTCTCAATAGAGTTTCCATTCTAAAATGGACTTGTGGTGTCTTCTTCCTAATCATGAGTGTCATTCATTTGTTTGGCCAAATCTTTCCTAGATATAAAGGAATTCCTCAATTCATGTCTTTTTGTTTCAAGCTGATGTAATGCAAGCTGAATTTCAATCTTTTGATTCTCAATGACTTTACCCAATTTGTAAATCTCCATCTCAAGATCTGTACTCTCAAGATGATTAAAATATTTTTATGGGAGAACTAAGCTCTAATACCAATTGTTGGAAATACAAGATTGGGAAACCAAGATGCTGAGAGGGGGGGTGAATCAGATCTTCAACTTTTAACACTTAAAACAAACTGATCCACAACCATACCATAAATGTAATTGATCTATCATCTAGTAGCATCCATGAAAGTAAATAAATAACATAAGACACAAAATTTTGGTAACCCAGAAACCCAATAAGGTAAAACTGGGTTGGGGATGACACCCACAAAAATCCTCACTACTACAGCAATAAAGTGTGCCTATTAGGGCTACAAAGTTTGATCACAATATGTAATCCACCCAGTTAAAGGTCTTCTCAGTTAAGAGCTACAGATCATTACAATATACCTTGTAAAAGGATTTAAACTTACAACAAAGTAAGCACTCGGCTAAGAGATTTAGAAAGGTTTGTTAGAGCCACTTTGTTAAGATATTTCTCCTGATACACTTGTTAGAATGTCTCAAGATCTAATTCTTTGATATGCACTCTGATGCTGTTAATGAATCTCCTCTTTTCAATACCTTCTCTGATCTAATAATCTGATATATCTTGCCTCTACTGCTCACTACACTTTCACTCTAATAGATCTATGTTTCTTCTCTCAAAACAACCCTTCACACATCTCTCATGTATGCATACACCTTCACTCTTAGTACTATATAATTAGGGTAAGAAGAAATCTTATTATACTTTATGGATCCATCAATTAGATCTAGATCAATGATCAGGATCAAATGCTTATACCACTTGGGAAATCCAACTTTTTGATTGGCTCCATGCCATGTACTGGGATAAAATAATTAAATGCATAATTATCCCATTGAAAACATTAAATGCTTAGATACATCTGCCCAAAATAGTTTACCTTGAAATTGGTGTCAATCGTGACATACATAACAAAACTATCTTGTTCAGCACACAAAGACTCTGGCGCTCGGCATGGACTAAACTTGGCAACCATGTGACTTGGCAACGACTATTTTGGATAGCTCAGCCTATACTAGATAGCTCGGCCTTAATGATGACCGGCTAAAACTGCCTAGATAAATGACTAAGTGTGGGACACTAATGATCAACAAAACTTAGAGATCAACACTTTCCACCATTGGTCATCTAATCGATAGCAAGGAGTTAACAATTTTGGCTCTAAATTGACTCCCAAAATAATTGGAAGAATTTATTCAAGGAATAAGTGCTCATTCAAAACTCCCCAAGTTTGATCGATTAAAGACAGATTATATTCAAGAGGAATCTAGACTAATCATAAGGGGGATTGGTCAAAATTCCATGAATGAAGACATCCATGTACTAAAATATCATTCTCACAAGAAGGGTAAGAAGAGGAACTCCAAAATAAAGGATAGAGATACAAATGGTAAATTCTCATCTAAGAAAAGAAGGGACATGTCTAAGGTGCAGTGTTTCAGATGTGATAAGTATGGACACTATGCTATGAAGTGTCCAGATAGGCCAAAACCACAAGCCTCTATTGTTGAAGTTGGTAAGAGAAGCTTGGAAAATGATTCTGAGAAACTTGTATTTTATTCACCCTAATCAAGTCAAGTATCAACCAGCATTAACACCTGGGTGATTGATAGTGTGGCATCACATCACATCACAAGATTTAGAGAATATCTAGATAGTTTAGAGTAAAAATAAGATGAGGAAGTGACTATTATGGATGACTCAAACAATCCTTTGAAAGGAATTAGAACATGCACCATAAATCTAAAATTAGGCATCTCTCTTCAACTTATAGGCGTATTATTTGTACCAGGAATTTTAAGAAAAACCTAGTCTCCATTTCAGCACATGAAGACAAAGGATATAGAATCACCTTTATGGAGGGTAAAGTCCTGGCATGGCCCAAGAACTCAAAAATCAAGAAGGCTCACACTATAGGAGTGAGAAATGGATGCCTATATAAAATTTGTACTTCTCCTTCTCAAGCCCTAATACATGAGTCAAAAAATACATGTGAGAGTTGGCACAAAAGATTAGGGCATCTCCATTTTTGTTCTCTACCCTCAATAGAGGAAATGGTGATAGGAATACCCAAGATTAAAAAATAACATGAAGTGACATGCAAAGGGTGTACTTTGGGAAGAACACTAAAGGCTCTTTTCACAATAGTGATAGTAAATCCAAAAATGTACTAGAACTTATTCATTCTTATTTATGTGGACCCATGAATGTAACCTATTTAGGGGATTTCTTGTATTATATTATCTTTGTAGATGATTTCTATATAAGGAAAATATGGATATATTTTTTAAAATGTAAAGAGTCTAAAGAAATCCTTAATAGGTTTAAGGAATTCAAAGCTCTAGTAGAAAATATGTCTCGAAAAAGAACCAAAACCCTAAGGATAGATAATGAGGGGGAATATATTTTAGAAAACTTCAAAACTTTTTTTATTAATGTTGGGATTAAGAGGGAGTTTATAGTTCCTTATAACCCTCAACAAAATGGGGTTGTTGAAAGGAAGAATATGACTTGTTGAAGTTTCTAAAGCTATGATGTATGATCAAAACCTAGAAACTTATTTTTGGGTTGAAGCCTCTATGAGTATTGTCTACATGTAGAATAGGTGTCCTCACTCCTTTCTAGATAACAAAACCCCTGAAGAAGCATTCACTGGGATTAAACCTGACATAAGAAGTTGCTTGAGAAACTTTGGATGTCTAGTTTACATTCATGTACCTAAAGAAAACAGATCTAAGTTAGAACCCTAAGGTAGAAAGGGAATCTTTGTAGGCTATAATGAAACATATAAAGCCTATAGGATCTACATACCTTGACAGAGATTAACTGTACTTAGCAAGGATGTTATCTTTGAGGAGGAGGTTTCTTTCAAAAGATCCATATGCATTCATCAGAGAAAAGATCAAGAGCCTCCTCAAAATATGGAAGATGATCATGCTCCTGAGATTCAGAGGGAGACTCATGAAATAATGGAAAATGAATATCAAAGAGAATCCATTGATCCTACTAATGAACCTAGAAACACTAAAGTGAATCTGAAGAGACCACTTTGGTAAAGGAAAATGATTCAAGAATCTAAAAAGTTTGCAGCACCAAAAGAAACCTTCAAGGAAAGAAAAAGACCACACAAATACTCCAATTATGTTGCCTTGATGAGTGAGGTCATCAAATCAAAACCTTCCAATGTTGAAGAAGCCATCAAACTTCAAGTTTCAAAAGATTCTATGACAAAAGAGCACCAATCTATTATTAAGTATGGTATTTGGGACATTGTACCCAAGCCAAAAGGGAAATCAACAGTTTCATCAAAATGGCTCTTCAAAATCAAGCATGTTGCAGATGGAAGTATTGAAAAATACAAAGCATAGTTTGTTGCCAGAGGTTTCTCTCATAATGAAGGGATTGATTATGAAGAAAAATTTTCTCTAGTTGCTAGATATACTTCTGTCAGGGCTATAATTGCCATTACTACATCTAAAGGATGGAAGATTCACCAGATGGATGCAAAGACTTCATTCTTGAATGGAATAAAAGAAGAAGAATTATACCTAGAGAAACTTAAAGGATATTTTATACATGAGAATGGTTCACATTTTTTCTTATTAAAGAAGGAACTGCATGGGCTTAAACATGCCCCTCGAGCTTGGTATGAAAGGATAGATCAATATATTTTGGGATTCAACTTCTCTAAAAATGATGCAGATCTAAATATATACTTCAAGGTAATTAATAGTGAAATTTTGATTCTTATTCTATATATTAATGACTTATTGATTATAGGAGAAGATAATTACCAAATGTAAGCAAGATCTAGCATCAGAGTTTGACATGAAGGATTTAGGCCCTTAACATTATTTCCTCAATTTAGAAGTATGACAACGGGCTGATGGTATCACTCTAAATCAAGGAAAGTACATTATGCACATTCTAAAAAGGTTTGGAATGATGGAGTGTAAAGCCATGGCTACACCCATGGAAAAAAACTTGCATAAGTTAAAGGAAGTAGCAGCAGAATCATAATTTGCAAATCCCACTCTATATAGACAGATAATTGGGTCCTTGATGTATTTGGTGAACACTAGACTAGACATTTGTTATGTAGTAAATGCACTTAGTCAATTTATGTGTGAACCAAATCAGATACATCTGGTTGCAAAAAAGCACATTCTGAGATACCTGCATGGTGTATATGCTAAATGTGGGCCTCCTTACTTAGCCATACACTTCAACATGGTCTTTATTCATCAGTCACATACATGAATGAATATGAAGTTATTCATCTTGCATGCCTGGATGAGATGACCTGTTGCCTCCTATCTAGATGGGGTTTTCAGTAGCTCTCAGAATCTGAGAGTCCAACAACCAAGACCAATCTAAGAATGGAGGATTTAATCTAGAATGCAAATGCAATATTTAATCTAGAAATGGGTATGCAAGATTAATCTAGAAGTGAGCATGCAAGATTAATCTAGAAATGGAAGATGAGAGTAAGCTAAGAATACTTGAAAGAAACTAAGTTATGCATGATTAATCTATTGAATGATATTAATATATTGCAATAATAATAAGAACAATGAAAGCTTGAATGCACACAAATATTGAGTTAAAAATCCAGCAGTGATTTGATACTCCAACAATGCATTCTCCTTTTTTTTTAATGACAGACAAGAGGATTGTTTTATAGAATGAGAGTCCAGTTCAAAATGGAAAGTTTCCTTGAGAGAAATAGTCAACTGTTGGCTTTTTGAATGAATGAAACAGTTAATTTATTTGTTGCACTTTTGAATCACAATTAACTCAAAGTTTCCATTTCTGAACTGAAGTGAAGATTTTGGAGAGATTATTTGATTAAATAAATGAAATATGACCTAATAAATGCACTTTCTCAATTATTTGAATAATTAAATTCAATTATTGAAATGAGGATATTTATTTAATAATCAAATTTTATTTAATTCCTTTTTATTTATTTTAGCTAAAAGGGTGAATTTAATTTAATTAAAGTGCTAGAACTTTGTAATTAAATTAAATCGATCATAGGGGTTATTTAGCCAATTGTAATTGATATTTAGGAATTAAATATAGTACGTGATTAATGCAGATTTAGGATTTTCTTCATTTGACACTTAATTCAGGTAGAGTCAGTCAAAACTCAGAATTGCCTAGTACCATAGGACTTTGATAATTCAGAAGGTTGATAAATGCAACAAAATTGGTTATGGTTGCAAGCTGCCAATTTTGGGGTGTTACATTTTGCCCCTCTTTGAATTGATGTACGAGTAGCGCATTGATTCAAAGAATAGTCTAAAGTTTGAAGAATAGAAGAATAGTTTGAAATTGATTTCGAGAATTGATGATGTAAAGATCGATTAATGAAGGTTTCAGAGTCATCTCTAGAGTGGAGCTTAACTCTCCGAAGTCTAGGATAGACTGCTGAGACACCGGTTAAGTTGAGTTTTTAAGGGTCATCTTTAGAATGAAGCTTGAATCTTAGGAATTTGGGTTAGATTGCCCTGATATGTAGTAGAGGAGATTTTGAGAATCATCTTCAGAATGAAGCTTGACTCTTAGAAATTTGGGTTAGATTTCCCAGACACCGATTAAGTCAAGTTTTCGAGGTTCATCTTTAGAACGAAGCTTGATCCTCAGGGACCTGACTTAGATTGTTCAAATACCTAATAGATGAGATTTCAAGAATTATCTCCAGAATGAAGCTTGACTCTCAGGAACCTGGGATAGATTCCCCAGACACCGGTTAAGTCAATTTTTTGAGGGTCATCTTTAGAATGAAGCTTGATCCTCAGGGATGTGAGTTAGATTTCTTGAATACCTAATAGCTGAGATTTTGAGAATTGATGATGTAAAGATTGATTGATGAAGGTTTCAAAGTCATCTCCAGAATAGATCTTAACTCTCTGAAGTCTAGGTTAGATTTTTGAGACGTTGGTTAAGTCAAGCTTTTAAGGGTCATCTTTAGAACGAATCTTGATTCTCAGGAATCTGGGTTAGATTGCCCTGATATGTAACACCCCACCAGGGAACCCAAGAGAGATTAACCTAGAACATGATACTATGTGTGTTGAATAATTTTTTTTTAAGTTAACATAAAGAACATACATTCATGCGGAAGCAATTACCATTTATAAACATGTCTTACACTCACATGAATTACATGACTCAAGGGTTCCATGACAATGAATTACTTAAAGCAAAACACAACTTAACAATATAATAAAATATTCCAATTGATTAAGTATACCAAATACAACTTACAGAACCACAATTACATCCTCATGGATAACCATGAAACTTCCATAAACTCACAACCACTGCACATGTCGCAGGGTATGTAGTAATCACTCTAAACTACTTAATATTACAATTTCCAGATTAGGTATCACATGCGATACTCTAATACAAGAGTTACAATAATGAAATTACATAATAAATGCTAAAGGAACATAAAGAGCTCATCTACAAGAACCATCAAGCACCTGGTACAAGGACGTCAAATCTCAATGGATAAAGAATCACTACCACCCGTCTGTGTGGAACCACAAATGTCCACCCCACCATGCTGAGGAGATAACAATAGATCCCAATCAGATATCCAAAACCAAGAAGGAATAACCACTAAGCAAGGAATCATGGTAGCTCTCTAATCTGGTGTACTAATCCTCACAAAAAGGTAAGACTCACTAATCCAGAGGCAACTAACAATGTAGGAAATCTAGCATGTGTAAAGGAATGTGTCATCATGTACGTCTAACCCTTAAGTTCAGCCCTGATAATCACAATGGATTTAGGCACCTAAGTGACCATACACGGAGCTATTGTCCTCTCATACTGACAAGGCCACTAACTGTGTTAGGTACCTCGCAGGGTAACTAACATATTCTCAACACCACCTTATCCTATACTAGCACTCAAGCATGGGTGAGGACACATCTTATTAATCCATTTTAATATCCCTAAATATGTCTTTAGTTATCACTTATTAAGAAACTCCACAATAAGCAATCCAGAAGTCACTTACGGACACGAAACTTATTGCAAGCCACCCCCTACTACACATCTAGGTAACCTACCCTAGGCTCAAAGATCCTAATAGATCTAGCATAGGTCACAACCCTAGTGTACCCCAAATCTAGTATCCCACACAATCAAGAACGGTCACATAGGTACACAAACAGAAAACAGAATCGAAAGGGTCAACATAGTCAGTTTAGGGTAAAAGCATAAAACACACATGTCATAAAGTGATAGAAAATGATAAACACTCCCCCCAGCCTCTGTATACATCCTAGGTCATCTAATGCCCCCAAATAACAACATGTTTAAGCACAAGATATCCATAATGATGCATCGAAACCAAAACATCCTAAAGGACTGAAATATGAACTATAAGCATATGATCATTTAACAGTTACCTGAACTAGGAACATTACTTAACACAAAATCGGATAAAAATCCACAATTTAAAAAATTCAATTAATTAAAATTTATTTTCCCATTGCCAATTACTCACATTTTACATCAATTCTAGAATGAAATAATCCTATAATAAATTGATTATGATATGCTTTTAATTAATTCATAATTAAGTAGAATGTAGATTAATCAAATATTATTAAACTACAATTCTACATTAATCATAATCTAAAAATTAACAACACAATTTAATTAACATATATACATTAATTCATAAAAATTATATTAATTAAAACTAATTATATAAATTTATTAATAAAAATACATATTAGTTAAAAATTAACTGTATAAATTAATTAATACAAATACATATTAATTATATAAATTAATTTATAAAAATACATATTAACTAAAAATTAAATATATAAAATAAACTCTAAAAACAACAAAAGACAATCAAAATAGTACAGATCGCACATGTCATAATTGGCGATTTGTGTGCAGATCCAAAACAATAATCACAGTGACACAGCGATCTTAGTGATATAGAGAAGCAAAAATATATTTTGATTGGGCATCAAATATAGTTCGATCTACATTGAGTGTGAAGGAAAAAGACATCATACTGCGACTGCAATATTATATATTTAGACTATGTTAATTGTGCATATATACTGGACATAAATAATCGGAATTCAAGTAGCATATTTGGCAAGATGCTTACAGAGATCTTATTCTCAGACAGCGAATTTCACATTGCAGTGATCTACACTCAGAAGTTGAAGACATAGCACAATCCGATACATATGCAAGACGAATTTGATGGTGAATCTGATACATCATTGATTGATCACAGTGACCTATTATAGATGTCTGATCTATGCAATCATATACTTGCATATTCTTCTGCGATCTAAGACAAACAACCTGATACTTAGCATATTCTTACGATCAGACCTGGAATGAATATTGGGATCAAATCTAGGTTCTTATACTGATATTATAAAGATTCTAAAGGTGCACCAGATTGTAATGTTCACATAGATCTACTAATTGATTTCTAGGATTGGCGATAGACTTTGGATCCAGATCATATTTTCTTCATTGATCGGAGATCTTCAGCAAACCTCTGATCTTCAACATTTGAAACAAACAGTGATAATGCAAACTTACCATCGGCAAAGGAATATTGCTCTCCACAATAGGCAGATAAACCTAGGTCTTTTTCATTCCAAACTAAGCCAGTTGAAGAACGGAGATAGGTATTACAATGAAAAAACTAGGGAAAAAATCTCCATAAAAAAGGATAAGGATCAAGGAAAGAAACAGGAATTTTCGAGTTACTATCATAATTGTTGGCTCTATGGCCACAAAAGAAAAGACTGCCGAAAAGAAGAGAAAACGCATCCATCCTATGAACACTTGGATGAATTTATAGCAAAACAAAAATAAAAAGTGGAGCAAAATGTTGATGCAGATCTTCTCGCCATTTTCACTCATGCAAATCCCTCATGCAGCGACCCTGCCCAGACCAAATCATCTAATAAATTTCCTAATAATCCTCCACTATCTAGGAAGATGGAGGAAGGATCATGGAAAAAAAAGCATATGGTTTCGGCTAGGGTTTTGAATTTGGGTATAGAACCAAAGGAAAATCACATTATCCCTTCATGGAGCAAGGAATCAAGGCAAAAGGTATTTTCTGTCCAATCTTTGGACAGGCAGCTAAGAATTTTTGCAAAGACCAAGTATGCTAAACCGGTCTTAGGCTATGAGATCACTAAGGCAGATAATACTGGGCATTTGTTATAATGCAGAACCGATGATCCCCTGTCTGCTAAGGGGGAAGGTAGAACCTTATCTACCCAAGCACCTCCCATGAGCACATTTAAGAAAGATCATACATGGAAAATGGTTAAAGGTAAGAATAAGGTATTAAGGCCCTCGCCAGTTCATAGCACCTTCAGTTTATCTTTGAAAAATTCTTTTGAATTTCTTAGTAAGGAAGGAATTAGCAGGTATATATACTCAACCCCACACAAAAGGAATGGGGTTTTGGGGGATAAGGGCTATAGGGCCCAACAGCACAAGATGGAGGTGAATCACTCCAAAGCTGTAAAGCCCTACCCCTATCTCTCCAAAACCCCACCCTTTTGTGAGGGGAAATCTAAACAAATAGGCAGAGATTGCTGCACCGATGACTTAATGATTAGCAATACAAAATACTGCCCTCCTCACCTTAAAAAGATGGAAAGGAAATCTTCATTTTTAGATAGCAATAACAAGATGAATAATGATTGTAACAATGATTTATTTCATAAAGCTTTAAAGTCTGCAGCTTATTCGCCTCCACATAGAAGAAGTACTCAACAGAAAACAGGTAAGATCAATCATGTTTGGTACTTTGAAACTATCTTTTTGGATAATAATACCATTTTGCAGCAACAAAAGCACCTAGCAAAAATGGGTGTGATTTGTATCTGGAATCTCTCGGGAGTACATGTTAATGATTTGATGGCAGAACTATCACTACAATTACCGAAGGAGGTAAGTATATCACACCTTTTGGATTATTTCATGTATATAGATTGCAAAAAAAAGGAACTGAAGAATAGCATTATGGAAAACAAGGATATGAAATTTAGAAACATTCATTTTTCTCTATTTGACTAGAAGCCTTTGTTTAATCCAATGCACCTAAATAATTTTAGAGTAGAAAAGGCAGTTTCTCTAAAAAATCTACCTTTGGAATTATCCAGTAAGGGAAACATAAGTACAATAGGAAATAAAATCGGGAAGTTCATCAGGATTGTTGAGTCAGCACTTAATCAAGTTGACAAAATAATCATTGTGGAAATGGACTTCCATCAAAAATACATCTCACCCATACAATTAAATTTTGGCTCTAACT
>MU228359.1:7174626-7197117 GCA_018584345.1 Thuja plicata | reverse complement strand
TTCAAAAATCTCAAATCACCAAGAGCTCTCCAAATCTCAAAAACCTGTTATTAGAGAATGAATGACCAATTCCCCCTAAAGAGATTCAAATTCCCCTAAACATGCAAAGGTTGATGACAACTCCCAAGTCAATCCCTAAAAAGACTCAACTTGAAAATTGAAAGTAAATCTAAATTAAATAAATAAAATATACTTTATTGCCACAACTCAACTTTGACTTCTAATTACAAGTTGAGATATTTGAATTTGAAATTACTTTTTCAACACATTCATGCACATGTAATTAATAGAATATTTAATTAAATAAATTAAATATTTATGTCACAATAATACATGCAACTAAATATTTAATTATTTAATTAATCATATAACTACATATACTATAGTTTTCAATTAAATATTTAATTAAATCAAATATTTCAATATTTCAATTTAATTAATTATTTAAAATAAACCTACGATATAATTATTAAATAATTAATTCAACTATAATCCATTAAATCATAGAATATGGAAATCACTTGGTAATCCAAAAATCACCCGAAAGCATAATCAAGAAAAACACACACATACACAAGAGAGAGGGTATTCAAATCCTGTCAACCTAGACAAATCTGAATATGGTATTCATACTAAAACTCATCCAACATTAGGATGATTAGGCTTAGGTTAGGGTTTTGGATTTGTATGTTACCTCTCCTCTTTACCATTGAGATGAATATTTATGGGCACACTCACTCCTGCCAATTTAGGGAAGATGATGCCCTGTACTTGCAATCCTGTCATCAAAGAACATGCATGTTCATACATAATATAATATCACAACCAATGATAGGGATCGGTCGAACGTGTGGATCTTGCCGAAGCAAGTAACTACGTCTCCATCCTCTACCACACCAACATGCAAAAAGATACATAAACATGATAACTATACACATGCAAGTATGGGATAAGTACAATATGATCAAAACATAAAACATCACATCATGATAATATCCATAATATCATAATCTATAGTCACTATCAACTAAAAGAATAGTAGCTCCCATGAAATTAGCCTAAAATAATTTGGCCAATCAACTAAAACCAATGCCTAAAAGAGTACGGCATCACAAATTAAAAAGAAAAACATGAGTGGGTATTACATCCACCCCCCCTAGGATTAGGCTTACTCCTAGAATCCCGTAAACAAGTAGGGATATAAACCTTGTAATCTGGTTGCATCCTCCCAAGACTCATCATTTGGGTCCCACTGGACCCTTACCTGCTCTATGGTGTGATCTCTAAGGGTCACACCCCACTGCTCTAGAATACGTATTGGCTCCAAAGCAAGCTGCTCATCCTCAACCTATAATGCATTCCAATCAAGTACGTGCATAATGTCAGGTATATATCTCCTAAGAACTGAAATATGAAAAACATCATGTATGCGCGAAAGGCTAGGTGGCAAAGTAAGTCGATAAGCAACTGGTCCTATCCTCGCTAGGATCTCAAACGGTCCCACAAAATGAGGTGCCAACTTCGAACCCTTTCCATAATGGATCAGAATCTTCCATGGGTGCAGTCTCAGGAACACTCTATCTCCAACTATGAACTGCCTATCCACCCTGTGAACATCTACATACTTCTTCTTTCTATCATGTGCAGTCACTAAATGCTCATGAATCCTCACTACCTACTGCTCCATGTCTTGAATCATCTTAGGACCAAGAAGAACATGGTCCTCCAATGTGTCCCAGCTCAAAGGCATATGGCAAGGATGACCATACAATGCCTGCAAAGGTGCCATGCCAATGGAATTGTGATATCCATTATTATATGCAAACTCCACTAGGTATAAGTAGTCCTCCCAGTGAGTCTATCTGTCCATGACATACATCCTCAACATGTCCTCCAGAACTTGGTTCACCCACTCTATCTTTCCATCAGTCTCAGGATGATACGCTGAACTAAAATTCAGCTAAGCACCTAAATCATGTTGTAAAGATGTCCAAAAGGCTGAGGTAAAAATAGGATCTCAATCCGATATAATACGGAGAGGAATGCCATGAAATCTCACAATGTCCTACATGAAGACTCGGGCTATAGAAGCTATTGTGTAAGATGATCTCATCGGTGAGAAATGACCCACCTTGGTTAACTGATCAATGGTCACCATGATAGCATCATTTTTCCGAGGTGTCATAGGCAATCCAAATATGAAATCCAAAGAAATAATGTCCCACTTCCATGATGGAATGACATTAGGCTGAAGAAGCCCTGCTGGATGCTGATGATCTGCCTTGACCCTCTGACACTCTAAACATCTAGCCATAAAGTTTGCAATCTCCCTCTTCATACCAGCCCAATGATAGTGTTGTTGAAGATCTGCGTGCATCTTCTTGACACCTAGATGTGCCAAATGGGGTGCACGGTGAGCCTCGGATAACACTAATGCACACAAATCATCCAATGGTGGTACATAGATCTGGCATATATGACACAACAAACCATCTAACTCCAAAACATAGCTAGAGAATCTTCCCTCTAATGGTCTCCCTGACTCTATCTCAACCTTCACTTCCTGATACAAGGTATCTCTAGGAAGTGACTAGAGTATCCTACTCCTCAAGTCCACGCTAAGAGTCAATGCTAGAATGGCCTGTCTCTTGCGACTCAATGCATCTGCAACCACATTTTCCTTTCCCTAAATATACTTTATCTCAAATTCATATTCACAAAGGAATTCCATCCACCTTCTCTATCTAGCATTCAGATTAGGTTGGGTAAAGATATATTGAAGGCTACGATGATTTCTATGAAGCTCAAATCGGTGTCCCAAAAGAAAATGTCTCCATTGTACCAAAGCATGGACAACTGCAGCTAGCTCTAGATCATGAGTATGGTAGTTAAGCTCATGATCCTTGAGTTTGCGAGACTCATAGGCAATCACTCATCCATCCTACATGAGAACTGCTCCAATACCCTCTAATGATGCATCAGTGCATACAACAAAATCTCCCACTAGATCAGGCACAACTAGGATAGGTGCACTGGTCAAAAACACCTTGAGACTCTAAAAAGCCTCCTCACACTTCTCTATCCATACAAACTTCTTCCCTTTCTACTAAAGATAAGTAATAGGATGTGCCATCCTAGAGAAGTTCTTCACAAACCTGCAGTAGTATCTCGCAAGACCCATGAAAGTGTGCACCTCAGACACATTAGTCAGTGTTGGCCACTCCACAATAGCTTGAATCTTAAAATGATCTATTGAGATACCTTCTCCAGAAATGACATGACCAAGATACTGAACCTTAGTTTGGAAGAAATCACACATAGCCAGATTGGCATAAAGTTGATTCTTCCTAAGGCACTCCAAAACCTTTCAAAGATGCTCTTCATGCTCCTCCATGGACCTAGAGTAAATCAATATATCATCCAGGAAGACAAGCATGAAGTGATACAGGTACTCTCGAAACACTCCATTCATCAAACACATGAACACTGATGGATCATTTGTCAACCCAAATGGAACCACTATGAACTCATAATTTCTATAGCATGTATGGAATGTTGTCTTGTGGATATCAGCATCCTCAATCCATAACTAGTGGTATCCTGACTTCAGATCAATCTTAGAGAACACCTTGGCTACCTTGATTTGATCAAACAAGTCATCAATGTGTGGCAATTGGTACCTATTTTTTACCGTTACCTTGTTCAACTGTCTATAGTCGATACACAAGTGTAATGATCTATCCTTCTTATTCACAAAGATGATAGGTGCACCCCAAGGAGAAACACTAGGGTAGATGCTCCCCTTTGCCAACAGCTCCTCTAACTGTAGCTTCAGCTCACTCAACTCATGAGTAGCCATATGATATGGTGCTCTAGATATAGGCTCTACTTCTGGCACAAGCTCTATGTGGAAGTCTATGTCACGCTTTAGTGGCATAGCTGGAATCTCATCAAAAATACATCAATAAACTCCTGTAGTATAGGATGATCCAAAGCCTTGACTTTGCTTTCCATACCATCTATCTCGTACATAGATACTGCATACATCTGACAACCCTTTCGCATTCATCACTTTAGTTGCATAGCGGATATCATGCGAAGGGATATGGGTCAAGGAATCCTCACAATGTGACACTCCTTGCCAGCATCATCCTTGCAAAGAATGATCTTCTCTCTACAATCGATCTTAGCTCCATGAGCTCCCAACCAGTCCATTCTCAAGACAACCCCATATGACCCGAAAGGAATCACACGTAAGTCAATTGAGGTAATAAACTTCCCTAGGTTTAGTTCACAACCATGAACCAAGGAATCCATAGCTACCCTAGCCCTTGAGGCTAGCTCCACTTGCCAACCTAACACTTGCTTTGTAACCACTAGCCCACAATGCTCAATAAGGAAAGGTGAAATGAAGGAGTCAGTCGCTCCTGAATCAAACAGAATAGAAATGGAAGTACTCTAGATTGTACCTAAAGTCTCAATGACTATGCCTTGATGCTCTACCTACCTCTAATCAAGAGCTGCAAGAACTCTATGTGAACCTCCTCCTACAGTAGGCTTTGAGGCTATTGGCCTCTGTGTAGAAAACTATGGTGCTCTTTGTGGACAATTCACCACAATGTGGCCAAACTGACCACAGGTGAAACATCATGTGCCTCTAAAATTGCCTCTCCCATTGGAGGGTGCACTAGACTGCTGGACACTCCCTCAACTTGCACTAGGCTATGCACTCTGAGCTGGCTGATTGGACTGATTATGCTTATGGCACTGTCCACTCCTGACACTTCTACCACTCTAGGTAGGAGGTGCAGTCTTCTACAACTGCTACTGTTGGTGGTGGTTCTAGCTCTAGTTTTGATTACCTCTATAATAACTAGATGGCTTTTTGAAGTTCCCAGTGCCCTATGACTGGTTACCTCTATAGCCTACTCCAGAAGCTCCACTAGCTTGACCACCCTGTCTACCTTCATGGCCTAATTCCAAGTTTGCCTCTGCTAAAGTATCCTTAATCACCACAGCTCGCAGGTCCATTGGCTCAAAGAGCTTCACATCCCCTATGATGTGGGCATTAAGCCCTTGTACAAAGTGTTGTACCAATAATACGGTATCCTCGCTATAACCAGCGTACTGCTTGAGCTCACAAAAATGACGCTCGTACTGCTCTACTGTCAAAGTCATTTGTCTAAGATTATGAAACTTTTCATCTCTCTTCTACCTCCACTAATCAGATAGGAACCTCTCTCTAAATTTATCAAGAAAGAGTTCCCAAGTAATAGTGTCCATACAGAGTCCTAGATTTTGTTGCTCAATCTTCCACCAGATAGCCACAAAATGTGTAAACTACATCACGGCATATCTTTCTTTAGTATTACTACTAAAGGGATGCATCATGAATGCTCTATCCAAAGCAATCAACCAAGTCTCTACCTCTAAACTAGAATCTTGTAAAGCGAAAGGAATAGCCTTTCCTCTCGTCAAGTCTCTCATGTGGTTGGCTGCAACCACTGCTCGATCCACTGATATAGTCCTCCCATGAGGGCTCCTGGATCTCTCCCTCTATCTCTCATCCTAATGGGAGTGATGAGATGCCTCTTGCTCCACTCTGGCCCTCTCAGGAAAGTGATCTAGGATAGCCTGAAGGATCTGCCTAGTATTCATACCCCTAGACTCATCCTGATCCTCTCTCCTTTGTTCACCGCTATCCTGATGTTGCTCACTCTCCTGTCTAACACTAGTGGAGGAACTAGCCTATCGCCCTCCCCCACAAGAGTCAGACCTACCCCTATCATGGCCTCTAGCTGCTTGTGTCTTACGCATAATTCCTGAATCAAATAGAGATAGATACAACATTCACCACATAGCTTGAAACATAAACTAAAGAAAAAATAAACTGTAAAGCAATAATTCAAAAATAAATGTGTAGTATGTCTATGTTTTAGTTTCAAGTTCAAGCTAGACACAACCTAATGGGCGTACAATTCTTAGGGTTCCCAGTGTAGAAACTAGAGCTCTGATACCAAATGTAACACCCCGCCAGGGAACCCAAGAGAGATTAACCTAGAACATGATACTATGTGTCCTGATTATTTTTTTTAAGTAAACATAAAGAAACATACATTCATGTGGAAGCAATTACCATTTATACACATGTCTTACACTCACATATATTACATGACTCAAGGGTTCCATGACATTGAATTACTTAAAGCAAAACACAACTTAATAATATAACAAAAGATTCCATTTGCTTAAGTATACCGAATACAACTTACAGAACCACAGTTACATCCTCATGGATAACCATGAAACCACCATAAACTCACATCCACTACACATATCGTAGGGTATGTAGTAATCACTCTAAACTACTTAATATTACAATTTCCATATTAGGTATCACATGCGATACTCTAATACAAGAGTTACAACAATGAAATTACATAATAAATGATGAAGGAACATAAAGACCTCATCTGCAAGAAATATCAAGCACCTGGTACAAGGACATTGAATCTCAATGGATAAAGAATCACTACCACCCATCCATGTAGAACCCCAAAGTTCCACCCCACCATGCTGAGGAGATAACAACAGATCCTAATCGGATATCCAAAACCAAGAAGGAATAACCACTAAGAAAGGAATCCTGATAGCTCTCTAATCCAGTGTACTAATCCTCACAAAAAGGTAAGACTCACTAATCCAGAGGTAAGTGACAATGTAGAAAATCTAGCATGTGTAAAGGAAGGTGTCATCATGTACGTTTAAACCTTAAGTTTAGCCCCGATAATCATAATAGATTCTGGCACCTAAGTGACCATACATGGAGCTATTGTCATCTCATACTGACAAGGCCACTAACTATGTCAGGCACCTCGCAGGGTAACTAACATCTTCTCAACACCATCTTAGCCTATACTAGCACTCAAGCATGGGTGAGGACACATCTTATTAATCCATTTTAATATCCCCAAATATGTCTTTAGTTATCACTTATTAAGAAACTCCACAATAAGCAATCCAAAAGTCACTTACGAACACGGAACTTATTGCAAGCCACCCCCTACTACACATCTAGGTAACCTACCCTAGGCTCAAAGATCCTAACAGATCTAGCATAGGTCACAACCCTAGTGTACCCCAAATCCAGTATCCCACACAATCAGGAAAAGTAACATAGGTACACAAACAGATAACAGAATCAAAAGGGTCAACATGGTTAGTTTAGGGTAAAAGCATAAAACACACACGCCATAAAGTGACAGAAAATGATAAACACTCCCCCTAGCTTCTGTATACATCCTAGGTCATCTAATGCCCATAAATAACAACACATTTAAGCACAAAAGATCCATAATGATGCATAGAAACCAAAACGTCCTAAAGGACTGAAAAATGAACTATAAGCATATGATCATTTAACAGTTACCTCAACTAGGAACATTACTTAACACAAAATCCGATAAAAATCCACAATTTATTAAATTTATTTAATTAACATTTCTTTTCCCATTGCCAATTACGTACATTTTAAATCAATTCTAGAATGAAATAATCCTATAGTAAATCGATTGTGATATGCTTTTAATTAATTCATAATTAAGTAGAATGTAGATTAATCAAATATTAATAAACTACAATTCTACATTAATCATAATCTAAAACTAATTATATAAATTTATTAATAAAAATACATATTAGTTAAAAAATAACTATATAAATTAATTAATACAAATACATATTAATTAAAAATTAATTATATAAATTAATTTATGAAAATACATACTAACTAAAAATTAATTATATAAATATAATCTTAAAAAAAAAGAAGTAAAGTTTTATTTATTAAAACAAAGTTATTTGGGGGGGACCCACGTGGGTTTCCCTGCCCCCAGCGCATGCGTGCTATCCTTTAAGGACAGTGGGGGGGCCCACAAGGTACCCTCCCCTACGCTTATAGCGCTCCTCCATTGTGGGGAAGGCCGCCCACCTTGAAAAAAGGTAGCGCAGGCCTATGGGGGATGGTGGGGATGGGGTCCCACCTCCCCCTAAAACCATTTAATTTTAAATTTTTTTTTTTTTAATTTTTATACGAAATTAGAAACTGCGAAAAGGTTTCTTTTTTTTCCTTTTTGATTGTTTTATTTTTATTTTTTTATTTTTATTTACGAATTCTGAAAAATGGAAATTCCAAAAAGGGGATTTTATCTTTTTTAACTTTTTCCTTTCTGGGTGAATTTTTGACCAGTCTATATAAATAAAGAGAATCATTTTCTTTTCAAATGATTTAATTTTTTTTATAAGTAAATACAAGGAGCTCATTTATTTTAATTTTTCTTTAGTTAGGACTATAGGCAGGATTGATTTTTCAATTTCTAGGAGTTCTAGAAGAGATCTTTTCACGAAATTTTGACAGCATAACTGAACTATGCTAAGAAATACATAATCATGAAAATGATAAATCCAAGCTTCTAATAAACACCTGAAAACTTCAGAACACAAACAAACCATAAATTCATTTTTCTGTATAGTCTAAACTATACAAAGGATTAATTTTTCATTTTCTAAGAGATCTAGAGGGAATTTCTTCCTAAAATTTCAACAACATAACCCTACAATGATAAGAATACATAGAATGTAATAAATTTAGATCTAGGGTTTTAATAAACACCCAAAAATGTATAGACAACAATAAAACAATTTAAAAGCCAAAATAGCAACCATGCACTAAATCAACAATGAAAACCTCAGATCTACAAAATTGAAACCATACATGGCAAATAAAACCTACCTTGATTCCAATGCAAGAAACGAAAGAATGTAGCTTGAAAAATGAAGGAAAATCTGAAAACCCTCAAACACAATTCAACCACAGATCTGGCAACTATGAAGATCTGAGCACGCACACAAGCAAGAAAAATCCTGAAAACTTCAAAGCAACAAGGATCCACAACAATCCACAATCCTTCAAAAATCTCAAATCACCAAGAGCTCTCCAAATCTCAAAAACCTGTTATTAGAGAATGAATGACCAATTCCCCCTAAAGAGATTCAAATTCCCCTAAACATGCAAAGGTTGATGACAACTCCCAATTCAATCCCTAAAAAGACTCAACTTGAAAATTGAAAGTAAATCCATATTAAATAAATAAAATATACTTTATTGCCACAACTCAACTTTGACTCCTAATTACAAGTTTAGATATTTGAATTTAAAATTACTTTTTCAACACATTCATGCACATGTAATTAATAAAATATTTAATTAAATAGATTAAATATTTATGTCACAATAATACATGCAACTAAACATTTAATTATTTAATTAATCATATAAGTACATTTACTATAGTTTTCAATTAAATATTTAATTAAATCAAAATATTTAAATATTTCAATTTAATTAATTATTTAAAATAAACCTAGGATATAATTAAATAATTAATTCAACTATAATCCATTAAATCATAGATTGTGGAAAATCACTCTGTATTCCAAAAATACCCGAAAGCATAATCAAGCAAAACACACACATACACAAGAGAGAGGGTATTCGAATTCTGTCAACCTAGACAAATCTGAATAGGGTAGTCATACTGAAACTCATCCAACATTAGGATGATTAGGCTTAGGTTAGGGTTTTAGATCTGTATGTTACCTCCCCTCTTTACCATTGAGATGAATATTTATGAGCACGCTCACTCCTGCCAATTTAGGGAAGACATTGCCATGTACCTGCAATCCTGTCATCAAAGAATACGCATGTACATACATAATATAATATCACAACCAATGATAGGGATCGGTCGAACGTGTGGATCTCACTGAAGCAAGTAACTATGTCTCCATCCTCTACCACAACAACATGCAAATAGATACATAAACATGAAAGTATGGGGTAAGTACAATATGATCAAAACATAAATCATCACATCGTGATAATATCCATAACATCATAATCTATAGTCACCATCAACTGAAAGAATAGTAGCCCTCATGAAAGTAGCCTAAAAGAATTTTGCCAATCAACTAAAACCAATGCCTAAAAGAGTACGGCATCACAAACTAAAAAGAAAAACATGAGTGGGTATTACATGATACCTAATAGATTATCACCTTTCAAAAGACTATCCCCAGAACAAGGCTCAATCTTCAGGAGTAAAGGTTAGATTGCCCTAATATCTAATAGATGAGGTTTTGAGAACCATCTCCAGAATGAAGCTTGATCCTTAGGAATCTGGGTTAGATTGCCCTGATACCTAATAGATAGGATTTCAAGAATCATCTCCAAAACAAAGCTTGATCCTTAGGAATCCAGGTTAGATTGCCCAGATACCTAATAGATGAGATTTTGAGAATCATCTCCAAAATGAAGCTTGATCCTTAGGAATCTAGGTTAGATTACCTAGATACCTAATAGATGAGATTTTGAGAACCATGTCTACAATGAAGCTTGACTCTCAAGAATATGGGTTAGATTGCCCTGATACCTAATAAATTAGATGACAAGATGTAAGGAACAAAGATGCCCCTAGTGATTCAAAATTGTGGAATACCCAATTTTGACTGTGAAGTATGAAAACTAATTGTGCCTCAAGTGATGAGATACCCCTAGTAATGAGGATTTTTTGAAATCAGATCAGATTGATTAAAATAGATTTGGAGTGATTCAATGATGTAATCATCCTGCCCCCTCGAGAGCGAAATGGAAAGATGACACATCATAATGGTGATTGAAAGTGATAAATCATAGATAGATGTTGAATCAAAGGTCAAGGAGAACTCAGAATAGATTACGGAATAATTTGAAAGATTCAGATGTAATTTTGAGCGATTTTGAGGTTTGGTTGACCAAGTTTGACCAGTGTTGACTAGAGTTGACTAGAGTTGAATTTTGAGGAAAAATTTGAAGATTTTGAGAAAACGTTGGCCGGATATGATTCTGACAAGAAAGTGACGTCAAAAAGTTGACTGCATAAGCATCCGACTGCGTCGGTCCCAAAAAATTTAAAATGCAATTTTGAGTTATATAGAAGTGTCAGATTTTGATTTTGATCCCCAAAAATGGATTCAGAGCGGTCGATTTAGCCAAGGGTGAAATTTTCACGCAAAACGGAGCACTTTTTAAAATTAGATCAAAACCTATATATAGGCCAAAAGGGTCTTTTTCAATTCATTTGCATCTTTTGACTTTTGTGAGAGGAGCTCTGAGCGAGACTATGGTCCCTATCAGTTCTCATCATTTCGAGCGCTCCAGGCGTCACAGTTAGTCGACGGCATATGGGGAACTGGTAAGTGATCAAATACCTCCATGTTGATTCAAGTTTTGTCAGATTTTGTATAATTTTTTTAGCATTTTTAGCATTTTTCAAGTTTAATCCGCGGGTCCTCGTGCAAAGAACTAGGTTCTTCACTCCTGTCTATGCGAAATCTTGTGCGAGAAAATGTTGAAAAGCATTTCCTTGTGGGTACCTTTGCATAACCTCACATGGGAGGGCACCCATGTCTCACACGAGAAACCCTTGGAAATGGATTTTTATCACGCCAAACTATGTGAAACTTTGCACAAGAGTGAAACTTCACGTCCAGTAATGAACTTCTTCGCGTGAAGTTTTGCACAAATGTTGCTTCTTCACATAGGGAAAGAAAATCAATTTGGAGTTTAGTGGAGTCTTGTTCAGTCCATTAGCATTTTAATCATATTTGTAGCCTTGTTTAGGATGTCTGTGTATCTTCATTTTTCAATTTTACATTGATTGACTTTTAATCATTAGCCAAGTACTGATCGTGGGTTGTTGTTTTCAATGTCTTGCGGGTTGATTTTCTAGATATCACCTTTAGATCACACCATCCAACCATCGGCAGGATAGTTAGGCAGTTATATGATGTCGAGTTAGCCCACATTGATGCACTAGGATTATCACACCTCTATGAAGTATGTGATATTTGGGTGAATCATGGATTACTAGGAGCACTAGTGGAGTGTTTCCATTCAGAGATGACCACCTTCCACCTTCCATAGCATGAGATGATAGTTACCCCTTAGGACATATACAAGATACTGAGGATCCCTTTTCATGGTCCATGGGTTGAGTATGACATGCAGTCATGGGCAGGGATAGCGGAACTCAGAGAGATATTATAGGATTATCTTGTCATGGGTAGAGCCATCCCATGGGAGGAGCTGATCAAAGAGTACGGGCCAAACCATCACTTGGTTGTGGTATTAGAAGAATTTATTGGGTTCTACTTGATGTCAGATCATGGTCAGCATGGTTTGGAGTGTGGGTGGGGGAGGATGTTGTAGTGGATGCTGACGGAGCTAGTACAATATGGATGGGGTTAGTGTATGCTCACCCATATGTACTATGAGATGCATGAGATCACCTATAGAGAGGCAAAGATTATGGCTGTAGGTGTGTTTGTACTATAGGTGTGGGCATAGGAGCACCTGCCTATCTCCAGACCCATTTGTGAGGATATGAGGCAGCTACATAAGCCTTACATTTATAGGTACAAAGGTTAGATGACCCAGCCCGCGCTGGGTAAGATCGAGCACTGGCAGGCTCAGCTAAATGACCTGGTAGCAGTAGTATGGCAACCTTGGAGAGCGAACAAGGCATGGGACGATGCTAGGGCCTAGCTCAGATATATGGTTTGCTCACGACCACTGATCGGCCTCTCTATTACAGTCATAGAGAGATTTCCTTTGACATGAGTGTGGCAGCAGTTCAGCAGTCCACAGGTCATTTCACAAGAGTATTGTCCATACGCCCTCTTCATCGATGAGGTGAGGAAGGGCTAGTCAGCATGGATAGATCATGGTCATAGTATTATAGATTCATGGGGAGTAGCATTAATGCATTGGGATTACATGGCTGGGGTAGTAGATGATGGCATGACACCACATATAGAGAGTATTTTGCTACCCATATTTTCCCCTGATTTACAAATCCTATGGGTGTGGGAGCACCTGCACAAGTAGTACATCAACAGGTGCCACAACCACCACCGCAATTGGGACCACTGTTGCCTCCACTTTAGGGGCCTCAGCCACATACGATGCAGGTTGACATCCCTCCTCAATAGATGAGGATTGATCCCAGAGCTGGCAGAAGTGGGACACAAGAGAGGCGGTCCAGATGGAGGATAGTTGAGCATGAGGACATGACAGAGTAGATGTAGGAGGGGCCAATACAACAAGATCGGTAGGAGCAGCCTGCAGAGGGTTTACTTCCAAGGGACCCATTATCACAGACACAAGATTCCCTACAAAGATCCAGGGAGAGAGTCTAACAGATGCAATGATAGATTGGGGGGTTTTAGATACATATGGTTGTCCGAGATTCCTGGCTCATGGACAGAGACCGGGAGCTATGAGAGGTCTAAGAGAAGCTAGAGAGGTCTCATGAGGAGACACAACATTAGTCCTCTTGAGCAGCCTACTACTATGAAGCTTATGTTGGTGTGGTGCCTGATGGAGTGGAGCAGGTACCTAGATTTTCAGCGTATGTCAGAGCCTCAGATGGAAAACTTGTCATGTTGTACTTTATGAGATGTATGGTATATGATCACATGGTTAGATGTATGAAAATGTATGCAAGAATATGTATGAAATACACATGTTTTATTTTATGAATATGTATGAGATGCACGTGTTTTGATTTTATGACATAGATATGTAGATGTAGATGTGTATGTATGTAGATGATTTATGTTAATGCACTTGTGAATGGAGATATGTAAATGCAATATATATGGTACTAACATCTCATGCAGGGTGTCACAATGTATGACAAATGCTAACCAAAAGAACTTTTGAAGATTGAGAGCGAGGATTGAACACTTGTGCAGTTGTGATGAAGCCAGAATGTGGAATAAGAATCCCTCATTGTACAAATCCAAGAGAACACAATGAAGTGACCATCAAAACATTGTCTAGAATGAAAGTGCAATCCTATTCTAGATGCAATCCCTAGGATGTAGTTGTTGGACCCATTGAATAGTTTTCATCACAGAGCATTTTTGGAACATCGGAGTCAATACAATCCTTATTAGTGCCACTGCAACCATAAGAATATGAATATGACTTTCATCAGATTAGATATGGGAAACTAACGGAAGCATCATGGCACAAAAGCTGAGATGACCTGAACATTTTTTCCAATTTTATATAGCAAGAGTACACCAATATTAAGGCATTCAAAGCCAAGATAACCATGAGTGCAATCTTGTGTAAACAAGCAAATAAATAACAATCAAGGAGATAGTCTCGACCTCACCTTGGTGCACAAATAAATAGGATCGAGGGATGGGAGGCTTTTCTACCTTAATGTAGGAGCTCTTACCACATACACCCTATTTATTTGACATTGGTAGGATCATCGAGACCACACCAACAAGCATTAGACAAAGAAAAATATTGAAAATCAATGAGAATTGAAGACATACAAAGAGAAATTCAATCATAACACAAAAATTTTCAAAGTTTTGGAATGTGTACGTGTATATGGGGTATTCAGAAACACTGTTGTGCTTGTGAGTGCTTTGTGTTTGATTGCTATTGATAGATGTTGTTTACATTTGTGATATCCAATGTGTGTTAAGAAACACATATGTATTCAAAGATAGTGTTAAAAAAACACTGTTGATTGTGGTGTTTGAGAAACACATGTTTGTGTCAGTAGAGATTTGTCCTTGAGAAGTGACAAGATTATTGACTCTAGTTTAATTCAAAGATATGATCAAATTGGGGACCCATGCCCCTAGTAGAAAACAAAGATGACTGGCTTGATGCATACTGTGAGGAAAAATTTGATTTGATTTCCCCCAGGTTATGACTCTAGATCAGTTTCAAGTTAGGAGGGTTCTCAGAATAACCAAAGTGTCATGAAAGTGACTGAGAGCTATATATAAACTGAGGTAAAGGATTTCCAAGACTGAGTATTGATAGAGGGAGTGTTTGAGGACAACTCCAACTTCAACGGATTGATGTAAAAATGTAGATATACATTGTTTGTAAGAAATCTCATCAATATGGCGACAGTAGGTAGACACAGTGAGAATCACTGGTGACTAACGCGAGGAATATTCTCAAGTAGAGAGAGCTAAGCGATAGTAGGAAGACGCTGTCAGAACCACTGGTGGCTGACATGAAAGAGATCCCAAAAATTAATGGGATAGTGTCCCCTAGACCAGGAAGGTTTCCCCTAGAGTATGACCAGTTTCAATCCATGTAGGTTGGTATCTTGATGGTAACTGAGAGAATGTGCATGAGCAGGTGAAAGTGAGAAAACAGAAAGCAACTATACATAGCCAAGTGATGTTGCGAAAGGTATAGCATTGTGGAACAAGAGGCGTGTGTTTAATAGGTTTTCACCTTCTTAGAAGAAATTATTTTTTTTGCTACCATGACGCCTATTTGCCAGGTTTTCATCAATGACACTTTTTTCTTCTTTTTCAATTTGTTTTGTATTTTTGAATTTTTTTTATTTTTTGGTATTTTTTGATATAGAAAAGATCTTTTGAATAGGTAGATGTAGCTATAGAACCATGGGAAATATCATCAAACCAAAGCCAACACAAGCCATGTGCCCTCGTGAAAAAGTATACAAAAATGTATCTGGATGGATTTTGGGGGAAAAGAAGAAGACAACTATTCCCATGACTGTCTTTTCTTGTAAGACTAGAAGAATTTGTGAATGAGAAACTTTATCCACCAGGTAGTACACTTCCATTTTTTTGAAATTTTTAGGACATTTTGCAATTTTTAAGATTTTTTTTAGACTTTGCAATGTACATGAGCATACTAACAATGCTGTAGAATCATTTCAGATGAAGGGCATTGATCAGCTCCTTGAGTTTCTCTCTTTTAGTGGTGGAGAGTTGATAGGTGTCAGACCCAAATACTATAGTGACAACATACAGACCAAGCCAATTTGGTTCAAATTTTCCCTTTTGGACCTAATTTTGTTGATTCTTAGGGTTCTCTCTAAGAATGAGATCACCCACTTGGAATTCCCTTAGTCAAACCTTCTTGTTATAGCTCTTAGACATCTATTTCTGATATTCTCTAAGGTGATTGAATGCCACTTGCTGACGTTCATCTAGTAGTTCTAGCTCTTATAGTTGAGATAGTATGTTGTCATCATCAATGATGAGGCCTTTCAGAGTGATTCATAGAGTAGGAATCTCAACCTTAATAGGTAGCACAACATCTGGTCCATAAACCAAAGCAAAGGGGGTGGCCCCTTTTAGTGTTCATATACTTGTTATATATGCCTAGAGAGATGGATTGATCTGGAGATGTCAATCTCGTCCAGATTTGTGAATTGTGCGATACAGGATTTTAAGGATCATTTTGTTTAATTCTTTTCCCTATCCATTACCCTGAGGATAATAGATGGAAGACCAGTGCTGAGTGATTTTGAACTTAGAACATAGCTCCTTTAGATCCTTGTTCTTAAACTGCCCCCCATTATCAGTGATTATAGTAGAGGGTACACCATACCTGCAGATGATGTAATTTAGTATGAACATTGCCACAAATTTTCCATTTGCTACTGTGAGAGGTAATTTTTCTACCCCCTTGGTGAAATAATATGTAGCCATTATGATGAACTTGTGTTTATTCAAATAAGAGGGATAAGTCTGGACCACCAAATCGAAAGCCTATTGTTGGAATGGCCAGAAAGTGATGAATGGAATGAGCTCCTTGGCTGGAGAATGAATTAGATTTCCATGTAATTGACACTATTTGCAAGACTTAGCATACTACGTAGCTTTCTTTTCCATGTTTGGCCAATAGTAACCAGCTCTAATAAGTTTACGGGCAAGTGTCAAGCCGCTCGAGTGAGATCCATATATGCCTTCATGCACCTCAACTAATTCACACTTAGACTCATCCAGTTCTAAACACCTAAGAAGGGTTCCATCTAGACCTCACCTATACAAGTCATTATCTATGATAACGTATCGTGAAGCACTGTGAATTAGGTGACGTTTCTCATTCTGGGTGTAGGTATATGGAACAATTTGGTCATAGAGGTAGGAGTACATGTGATGGTAGCAGGGTGAATCATGTCCAATGATAGAATAGATCATCCAAGATTCACGGGACTCATAGGCTAGGTAGAGTAATGTTTCCACTAGGAATTCATGTCAAAAGTTGTTCTCTGGCATCTATAGCATAGAAACAAGAGTAGCCATTGCATTAGCCACTTTGTTGTCTGCCCTTGGAATATGTTGGAATGTGATGTGTGCAAATTATCTTTGGAGGTCATCGACCATCCACTTGTAGGGCACCTGTTTGTCATCCTTTGTCTGATAAGTGTCATTTACCTGATTGATGACCAGTTGTGAATCATCGAAGACTTTGAGTTCATCTACTCGCCACCCAATGGCGATCTTCATGCCATTGATCAGGGATTCATACTCAACAATGTTGTTTGTACAAGGAAAAAACATTTTGTATGCTTTGGGTAAAGAGTACCTTTGTGGTGTGATGAATAGTATCCCAGAACCTGACCCCTATTGGGTAAATGAATTGACAAAGAACATAGTCTAGGATTGATGTGTGAGTAGTATGGACTCATCTGGAAACTCGATGCTTAATAGTTTATTATCCATGGGAGGTGCCAATGCCAATTAATCTACAATTTATTTCCCTTTGATGGTCTTTCTTCCTACATACTTGATATCAAACTCACTGAGTATCATGACCCACTTTTCTAGTCTACCTATAAGGGTAGCCTTACTAAGAAAATATTTCAATGGATCAATCTTAGCACTGAGGTGTGTAGTATGAGCAAGAATGTAGTCTCGTAGTTTTTGTGAAGAAAATACCACTTCTAGGAAAGCCTTCTCTATGAAAAAATAGTTTGTTTCGTATGAGACCAGTGTCCTACTGATGTAGTAGATAGATCTTTCTTTATTATTTTGATCTTCTTCAGCTAACATGACACCTAGTGACATATCTGTAGCAAAGATTTAAAGGATGAGAAACTTCCTAGGAATAGGAGGCATTAGTATTGGTAGATTTTCAAGATACAACTTGATCTGTGTTAGCCCTTTATCATAGTCTTCATTCCATCTTTAGGTCACGCCCTTGTGTAAAGTCTTAGTGAAGGGTTGTGACTTATCAGCTAGTTGTGAGATGAAGCACCGGATAGACTGTAATTGGCCTTGGAGTCCTCTCATCTGAATGATGTTGCATGGAAGTGGCATTTCCATGATGGCTTGGACCTTCTCAAGATCTCCTTCTATGCCTTTTGCAGAGATGATGTAACCAAGTATTTTTCCAGATGTCACCCCAAATGCACATTTCTTCAAATTAATTCATAAACTAAACTGTTCCATACGATCTAGTATAGGACCTAGATCTACGAGGTGTGTCTTTCATTGCATTCTCTTAGCTAGAGTGTCATCAACATAATCTTCCATTGTCTTATGAATCATGTCATGAAAGATAGTCGTGACAGCTCTAGCATTCTTGAGCCCAAAAGGAATGATGTTCCAATAGAAAGTGCCCCATGCACATGTGAAAGTAGTTTTCTCTTGATCTTCTAATGTGATTTTTATCTAGTTGTAGCCGAAGAAACCGTCCATCAGTGAGTACATTTCATAACCTATTGTCATGTTTACAATCATGTCGATGTTGGGAAACAAAAAGTCATCTTTAGGACATGCCCTGTTTAAGTCTCATAAATCTGTGCAGACTCAGATGGATTTGTCACATTTAGATACTAGAACAATGTTGGAAATCCACTCTGCGTAGTCAATTTCCCTGATAAATACAACTTTAAGAATTTTTTCTAGTTCATCTTTTACTAGTAAATCCACATGTGGATGCATCTTTTGAAGATTTTGTTTGACAGTCTTAACGCTTGGTGTGATGGACAAGTGATGCATGATTATATTAGGATCTAATCCTGGCATGTCTAAATACGTACATGTGAAGTTGATCTTATTTCTCTAGAAGAAGGAAATGAATTCCTCTTTTCCTTCCTCAGATAATGATTGTACCAAATGAATTATTTGAGGTTCTTCTTCTATACCCAAGTTCACAGGTTTATTTGGTTCAATCAACACCTATGACCATTCTTGAAAGTGACTTGGAAGCATATCAATTATCCCATCCTCAGGCACCTCAGAGAGGTTTTCACCCTCGGATACATCCTTTATTTTTACTTTTTTAGGATCTGATACTGCCACAATGTGGTTTTCACCATCAGAGCACCTATGCTTTCTTCTTATAATTTTGTGACTGAGATACTTGATATCAGCCTCAGTCATGTTGACACTATCTTTTTTGGTGGAGGACGTTACTGGTTTGATAGCGTTAAGGTGCAAGAGAGAGAATAGTCATTCTAGGACATAAGGACTTCATTAGATAGAGAGGAAGAATTCTAGTCTATGAGCTCGGGATGGTGGAGTGGAAGAGATGTGACAAGTTATAGTGTGTTCATGGAATATTCATCAAAAGCATGGACTAGTGATTCAAGACCTAAAGCAATCTCATCTAGAGGCACAGTTGAATTCCTTTGAATCCTTACGACCATAGTAGAAGACAAGTTAACATTGATGGAATCAAACTCTTTTGTCCTAACATTAGAACCTTCACCTATTTTGAGAGGGTTTTCATATGCATGTACATTATCTACATCCCTATCAAAGGTTGCATTGGATAGGGAAGAAAATTCATACTCATGTGAGTCAATACTGCTTGAGATAGGTACCTTTTCATCACTTGTGGCACCATCTGATTCATGTTCATCTCATGTAGTAGTGATGAGTTGTTGGATTTATTCTTGTTTAAACCACTCCTATAAATGTGGTGGTATGTATAGTTCATCCTGATGACTAGGATCTTGTCTCTCTCTCAATCGCTCATATGTTAGTGGAGCGATTAAAGCAGTTTCATTAGAGTCGCTGTCAGTCTTAGCTGTACTGACACATGGTATAAAATCATTTGGCTCAGCAAAGAGTGTGGAAAGATATGGAGGAATAGGACAAGGAAAGGAATCCTCATCAGAGCTATCCTCTGAGTTTCCAGCTGTAGATGTGCCTTCAGGTTCCGGTTGGTGATCTAGTTTTGGCACAAATTTGTTAGACCCTAAGTGAAATAGGATCTTCTTGAAGCCTAGGCTTATAGTGTCACGTGTTCATCTACCAACAGCTTCAATTGGTTTGAGAAATCCTTTATTTTTCACTCCTATAAAGCCATTCCCTTTATATCCAAATAGCTTCATAATAGAAAGACCCGTTCCATATTGTTCAGGTTCTATTTCGCAAGGTGGAGTGATTTTCTCAGGTGTGTCCTCCCCTCTATAGATCTAGGCTATGCTATCCCTATTTTTGTCTTCTTCTTGTAGTGGTGTCATTGCATGTACAAAGGTACCATCATATAGTGTTTGAGGAGGAGTAGTACAAGGTTTGTTTTCCTTAGAAGGCCTCCCATAAGAACATGGAGACAGAGGTAGAGAGATTATTGATAACACGGGTTCAATCTAATACCCCCCCATGCCAGTGTCCTTGAGTTTTAGATATTTTTCCATTTCCTTTAGCTTGCCATCAAAGAGCTCAGTAGACTCTTTGTTTGTGGGAACAAAGCTATCGGCATATTTTGTAAGCATGTTGCAATCATAGCTCGTATTGGTAGGTACGGTCACTTCAAATCCTTGGAATGGGAATTTTATAAACTGATGATAGGTTGAAGGAACTACCTACATTTCATGGATCCACATTCTTCCCAATAGTATGTTGTATGCTAGGGAAATGCCAAGCATCTGACAGATAACATCCCTTTCAATAGGTCCAACTCGAATTGGTAACACAACTAGCCCTTTGGATTTTCACTCTTCTTCATCATATGCCTTAATGGTGATTTTTTTACATGCATCTATGCAGTCTTCACCATAGCCTAACTGAGAAAGAAAGCTAGCAGAGTAGATGTTAAGTTCAGCATTGTTATCTATAAATACATGGCAGATGCACTTTGGGCCAATCATGACCTTGATATGCAGGGGGTTATTGTGTGGATGACTCAAGGAATGATCATCTTCCAAGAAGAAAGACAAGTAATGAGATGAGGTCAGGTGACCTAGCATGGATTGAAACTAGTCTAAATATAAATCTTTTGGAACATTTTCCTTAGTGAGGACTTTGTCAAGAATAGCCCTATGAGCAGGCGAGATTTCCAGTAGCTCAAAGATAGTAATCTAAGCATTGGTTCTTTGCGATTGGTTTAGTATGTTGTAATTAGTAGCATTAAGTGAGGGGACCAATTTTGAATTCTTGTTGGCAATGCCAATAGTAGATTTATCTATAGGTTGTTTAGGTACAGAGGTAGAAGGCTCAGGGCCTTTGAGAACGATCTTTGCATGAGACTGAGTAATGGCGTTTGCACAAACTGAGATTGTTCTTGTTCAAAGAAAAGGGACATAGGCCCTCGTAGGATGAAGGGAGTTCTGTGTTTGGGAGCATCTTCTCTTCCCTTGATGGTAATAATGTCACAGTAATTGACATTGACGGGTTCAACCATATTAATGATATTATCGTTAGTAGTGTACGTATAGTTGACCTTGGCATGAGCATTTTTATCTTTTGAGGTATCACCTTTCCCATGAGGACTAAAGGGGTCTTTGAATGCCTAGTGATCCAAGTTCATGTTGTGACTCCCCACAGTGACATCCTTACTATTGATAAGGTCCTAAATTTTATACTGCAGTTGAATGCAGCTAGCTATTTTGTGACCCTTGTTATGGTGGTAATCATAGTACATAGATTCATTCCACCAAGAAGTTCATGTTTATGGATTGTAAGGATGTGGATTATCTAGAGGAGTGAGTAGTTGGTTTCACAAGAGAGTCTTGTAAACCACGTCGAGGGAGTCTCCTAGAGGAGTGAATGTTGGAAATGAGATAAGTAACTAAGAGGAGAGGGGTGAATCAGTTACTCCAAAACAAATCCTTTTCCCTTAGATGTCTTAATGATGCAGGAGCATCCTGGGTGTAAGGGCAATCTTGCATCACCCAAAAATATTTCTGTTTTCTTTTCAATAAGGGCTACCTTGTGAAGAACTACTATTTATGGAAACTTGCTATTTTTAGTAAGTTGGCCATACGATCTCGGAATGTTCTGATTTTGCATGTGGAGGTTCATCTCAGTCATATCAGCTTGCCAGTAAAGTTTCATGGCTAGATCAGGTCTAGTTTTGAAGATATTGAAAATTTTTGGTATTGAAAACAGGGTACAGAAACTTCGAGCTCAGTTTTGAAGGCTTTAGAGGCCCCGGATGAGGTCGAAGCTTGGGCTCGATGATGCTTGCATAATCAATTTGTTGTAAAGCGCTTTGTGGCATTTCTGAAATGGGGTTATAATAGTCAATCGAGTCAACTGGTGATGACTTATGGTCTCCGGAAGTTGGGTCACCTGAAATAGCAGAAAATAATTTTCCTTCAAAAATTTTTGGGTTTCAAAAGTTATTTTGAG
>MU228359.1:7155087-7165364 GCA_018584345.1 Thuja plicata | reverse complement strand
GCATCTAGTTTCCCATTTCTTGCTTCCTTCAAGATGTAGCATCTACTTCCAAATACTTTGAAATAATGAACATTAGGTTTATAGCCATACCATAATTCAAAAGGTGTCTGATTACTACCTTTCTTCATTTGAACTTTGTTCAAGGTGAACATTGTAGTGTTGATGGCCTCCTTCCGTTATTTGGCAGCAACATTATTTTCAATCAGTAAGGTTCTAGTACAATCCATAATGGATCTGTTTCTCCTTTCTACTATTCCATTTTGCTGTGGTGTGCAAGGGGCAGATACAGGTATCTTTTGATTCCTCTTTCATTATAGAATTCATTTAAATCATTAGAAATTAATTCTCCTCCTCTGTCAGATCTTAGGCATTTTAGTTTCTTTCCTGTTTCTTTTTCAACTCTTGCAAGATACCACTTGAATTTCTGAAAAGCTTCTAATTTCTCTCTGAGAAACATGACAGTCATCATTCTGGAATGATAATCACCAAACAGAATAAAATATTTTTCTCCAGTATAGCTTGTTGTTCATATTGGTCCACATAGATCAGTATGTACCAATTCCAAGACTTTATCAGTATTATAATTCTTTCTCTTGAAGCTAGTCTTGCTCATCTTTCCAATTTGACATTATTTGCATATTCCTAACTCAGGTTTCTTCAAGATAGGAATGCCTCTGACTCTTTTTTTCTTGATTATGTTTACTAGATTGTCAAAATTCACATGACACAACCTTTTATGCCATATCCAACTTTCTTCTACTTGTGTTATAAAGCATGAACCTTTAGTGAGATCAAGATAGAATAAATTACCTTTTGTTTGCCTGTCAGTTCCAACTAGGTTCCCTTTACCATCCAGGAGCTTGGCCTTTCCATTCATAAATTGTACCTTGAAGCCAATGTTGGTCATTTGTGCTACACTGAGTAGATTTCTCCTTAATCCTTCAACCTAATAAGCATTGTCACATTTGATTCCTTCTGTCAAAACAATGCAACCTTTTTCTTTTACGGGGCAAGGTTCAACATTCCCAAAACTGACACTTCCACCATCATAGTGTTCAAGATGTTCAAAATTTGTCTTATCACCAGTCATGTGATGAGAACAACCAGTGTCAATTATCCAAGTATCATTTTATTGATGTGTGAGAAAAGTGCAGTATTTTCATCTGACTCATCCTTTATGGCAATATAAACCATTTCTTCTTCTTCATCACTATCAAAATATTTTGCAATATAACAAGACTTCTTACCTTTATCCTTATAGCTTTTGTGGCTATTGAAATATTTATTAGCTTTGAATTTGTTAAACTTCCTTTCATCCTTGTCGTCCTTGTTTGGGCACTTTGTAACAATGTGCCCAACCTCATTGCATGAGAAACAAATCAATGGTATCTTTCCTTTGTATTTTCCTTTTGTAGCTCTTCTTGCAAGCAGTTCTTCAATGATGTCAAGATCTTCATCATCATTGTCACTTTCAATTTTCTTTCCTTTAGAGTATTTATCCTTCTTACCAAGGTTCAATTTAGCTTTGAATGCAGACTCAAGATTTCAAGAGATAGGAGAATAGTTGTCAAAATTGTCTAGCTCAAAGGTTGTAAGTCTTCCCACTAATGTATCCAGAGTAATGTCTTTGTTGCACCTCATTTCTTGAATGGATGAGACTCTAATAGCATAGATAGGAAGTAAAGTTCAGAGTACCTTGTTGACTACTATAGTATCTTCAATTAGTCCACCTGCTACTCTGATGGCACTTACAATCTTCTTGATTCTTTCACTACATTTTGTGATATCTTCTCCTTCTATCATTTTCATCTGGTCAAATTGTCCTCTTAGACTTTCCACTTTAGCTCTCTTTACATGTGCATCACCTGCATGAATGTCCTGCAATTTCTTCCACATATCATAGGTTGTACAGCAGTCCTTGAATTCATCAAATTTTGAATAGCTGAGTGAAGAAGATATGTCAATCATCATTATGTTATGAAGTTTTTGTTCCATAATCTATTCTACAGTCATAGTCCCTATTGGTACAACATATTTTCTCTCTAATAATTGTAAGCCAGCATCTCTAATAGTAGATAGATGTAGCTTCATCAGTTCCTTCCATGCTAGGAAATTGTCTTTGTTTAGCTTTGGGATCTCCCTCCTGTAAGACATCTCTGATCTTTAGCTTAGGCCTTGAAACCTATCTGAAAGTACTTGAAGCTCTGATACCAATTTTTGCAAATGAGATAAGTAACTAAGAGGGGAGGGGTGAATCAGTTACTCCAAAACAAATCCTTGTCCCTTAGATGTCTTAAATACTTTAACATTGTTATTCGGGTTTCCCTCCTATAACTCAGGTGTCAAAGCAATGTTTAATGCAATTATACTTTGAGAGATTAAGTGCAAAAACATAGAACATAAAAAAAGTAACAAGTAGACATATGACACCAAGATTTAACATGGAAACCCAATATGGGAAAAACCACCAATATAACTAGTACTATTTTTCACTCTTCTGAAGTGAGCCCTGTTAGGAGCCAACCCTCTTAAAGGTTACAATAACACACTGTTAGGTGTGACCTTATTAAAGGATTTGATAACCCTATGAGGAGTGGCCTTGTTAGAGGTCTTCAACACCTCAATCTAGAAATACTACCTTGTAAGAGGATTTGAAAAAGACTGTTAAGTCTACTCTATTAAGAGATTTGATCACTGCTACAATTGTTAGAAAGTAAAAATGGATTGACCTGTATGAGTAAGCAACTATCTTTGCTGATTTAGATCTCTACTTGATTGTAACTGGATCCTTGCTGATCAGATATTCTATTGCAGCTCTGAGTGTTTTGTACTTAATTAGAATCTCATTTGATTTCGCCTTCACTCTTCATGTCACAGAATTCCACACTTCTGCCTTTTCACTTTCGCTTGCATACTTTATATTTTTCAACAACAACACATCCAATCCAAACTTGACCCTTCATAAATACATGGTAAGCCCTATCAAGTCATTTTGAATAAACTCTAAATGATAAATCATAATATAGTTGGCCTCATATAACCATTAATTACATAATATAAATCATTGTTAGTCAGCTGCAACTGAATGCCCGACCAAGACTGACATGCCCAAGTGAACTCGGTCAACACTGAACTTCTTCAATGCCTGAACTCAAATCATTCTATTTACCAACTATGCTCTATCTGAATGTAGACATTATTTTAAAACCACTACATAAGTGTATATACATGTGTAACATCAATGACAATACACAATTGAATAATTGTCTTCAACAATGACCTCACTCTTGGGTCGAGGAGCCCAAGGTTTAGATCTAGAATAATTTGAAGGTGGTTTAGTTTTTTCCATATCCTATTCAGTGGATTTGGCCACCTACATAGTGGTAGCAAGATTAAATGCAGCCTTTGGAGGCTTGGGAGTTACGTTGTCAACAACTCCGTCATTCACAACATCCCAGTTATTGTTGAAAAATTTAGGTTTGTCTTTTCTCGAGGAGGAAGACCCCTATTTGTTATCCTTGTGTAGGGTTAGTTCTCCTTTCTTGACCATGAATGTTTCAATTCTCATAGCTTGTTTGATCATATCATCAAAGGTCAAAGGACCTTGCAGCTATACTTGGTACCCATAATTGGGAAGAAGATTGTCTAAAAAGATGTCAATCTTTTAAGACTCAGGTATTTTATGAGAGTATTTCATATAAAGATGTCTCCACCTCTAGAGAAATGTCAAGAAAAGTTCCCCATGGTGTTGTTTTAAGCCACAAAGATCATGGATATTAACTAGATGTTGGATGTTATGCGAGTAGTTTTGCAGAAACGAGTTAGCAATCTCATCAAAAATTTTGATGCTAGTAGGTAACCTAGAGAACCACTCCATGGAAGACCCTCCCAAACTATGTGGGAAGAGACGCATGAGGTAAGTTTTTTCATGTATAAACTCCAAAGATAGAGCACCAAACTCTCTCAAATGATCTTGAGGATCAAAGCTACCCAAGTATTTTTCATACTTGGGAAGTTCAACTCCTTTAGGAAAAGGAGGCATGCAAAGACTTTTTTTGAATGGGAACGGACAAATGTTATCCAGCGTAAACTGTGTGGCCATTTTGTCCTTATCCTTCATGAGTTGAAGGAGTTGTTCTTTCATTCTTTGAAATTGTTTTTGTAATCAATTTTTTTAGTTTCTTCCTCCTTTGTGAAAAGAATCTCTATGTTGTAGTGTGAGGGTAGCTTGGCCCCTTGGTTAGCTAGCTCGAGGAGATATTTATCTTTCTCTTCTTTCAGGAGGATCTCCATCATTTTATGGAAGTGTTTATTATTGTTAGCATTTGTTATATCTTCCTGATTAATTTCCTCCTCCTCATCACTAGGGGGTTCTTGATAATGACATTTACCCTTGGTGTTTTTAGATTGATCATTATCTTTGTTGTGTTCACCCTTTTGATTTTGGTCAGCCATCTTGCTGGTATGCAAGTGTGTAGTGTGTAAAGACTCACTATGAGGAGGTAAATTATGTTGAGGTGTTGTACCTATGGGAACCCTTTTTGTGTTGATAGAGTCAGATTCAAGTAACAACTCTTCAGAGTTTTGATGCTCTTGAAACAATGGGTTTCAGACCTGACTAAAGTTTAGAGGGAATGATCATCTAACATAAGGTCGAATGATAGGAGAGGGAGACCGAGATAATCCCTCTCTAGGTATAGCTAGTGAAGAGGAATGTGAAGATCCCCTACTACACTTGGACTGTGTGACAAGTTTGGAATGACCTCTTCCTCAATTTTGAGGTCTACCTCTACCTCGTCTAGTGATACATAAGGCGAATGTGTTGCTACTTCGAGTCCCAACAGTCATAGAAAAAGATTATGTAAAGAGAGTAAACTAGGAATACACTTGGAACTATGTCTCAAGATAAGTGTACAAAAGTTACAATAGCTAAAGTATACCCAGCATGAGTCGTTAGAGATAAGGCTAAAACAACCAAGAGATGACTATCGCGTCGCAAGGTATGAAAACACAGTAGAATGAGTAGATAGATAGAGACAAGACAAGTTCAAGAAATAATCACAAAGTTCTCAACCTGATACATCTAGTTGTAGACTGTGTATAGATAGGAAACATGCAGATAGACCCCAAACAAAAACTAGAGTAAGCGGGGTGATAAAGGACAGACAGTAGATAGCTCACTATTAAGGCAAAATGGGATAGTTTTGTGCAAAGAAATACTTTCTTGCATGAAGATTCCTACTGGCTCACGTGAGACTTTGCAGCTTGGCACAAAAAAATTCAAACTGATGTGATTGACTAGTAAAAAAATGTCAGCAGACTAGCAAAATATCACATGAAGATTCATAGAACCTCACGCAAAGATGTTCACTAAGTAGCGTGAAGATCCAAAAGTTCACGTGAATTTTTTCAGAAGACCAGGCAAAATTTTACAGAAACTAGCAGTTTGGACTATTTTTTGAGATAGAACTTGATTAAAAGACACTGATTGGACTATTCTTTGATAGAGTACTTCATTTGCAGACTATTTTGGACAGTTTTAGATTGACAAGTTTTTGTTTGGACATTTAGAAACCAGTTGTTAAAGTTTGGACTTTTAAACAGTTGGGATGCAAGCAGTAGTTGAAAACAATTTAGCCAAGAACAAAGAAACTCGGAAGAATAGGGGAGTCTTGGAAAGTTTGGACATTTGGAGACTTGAAAAAAGACACTCATTTATCCCTAAAATAAAATGGTGCAGAAGACAAAATCTTTGCCTCACAACTTATGTGCATGTGTGCACCTTACACAGCCATGTCGCACCTAAGAGGGCACCTATTTTTTGGGTGTTTCCAAGGACTCAATAGTATATATTCAAAGGAAACCCTTGAAGTAGGGGCCAGTTTCATATACCACCTTCAAACATCCAGGTGCATGCCTATGGTGATAATCTATGGGAGAGAACCTTCTCCCTCCCTACGCAAATATTATGCCCTCTTCGGAGCTAAGCTGGGTAGGTAACTAGCTAAAAAGGTTTTTAATAGGCTTCCATTCACATTAACCTCCGGTGGCCTCACAAGAGAGGTTGAGACATATCCACACTAACACCTACAAGTGTACACCCCCGCGAAGCAGGGCTGGGAGCGGCGCCGCTCAGTAAAATAGGCAGGGCTTCCTCAAGATGTTCGACATCAAGGATCAAGAGGAACAAATTAACATGGATTTGGATTCTTTCACTCGACAAAGCAACTTTATTATAGTGTGTTGGAATCACTGGCAAAAGGTGTGTACCCACTTGGGTTTCTCCCAGAGGTTCAACTTCTAGCAGGCCCGCTAAAGGTGACTCGGACTTGGTTTGGTTTCAAGGGTCTAAGTTTTTTATTTTCTCCAAAGAGGAAAAGAGAATACTCCTCTAACTCTACACCTTACCCAAACACACTAGACATGTTCATCACTGAGCTAACTCCTCTTTCAACAAACCCAAGAGCTTCTTGGTTTCTGATTCTCTCAAAGAGAGAAGAGCATACTCCCCTCACTAATGGATATGTTAATCGATTTGTTACCTTTCCTCGTTCCCCCAGGTATTAATCCCTTAGCAGTGTCTAGGTCTTAGATTCTTTCATGGGAATCACTTCCATGTAATGAAGAGCCTAATACCCTATTCTGCTATTAAGAGCCTTAAGAGGTTTTAACAAGGCCCTAATTAGACTATGTAGATAAAGCATTGAAAATAGACACAATGTTTACGTGGGTTTCAAATTCTTTGACAAATGTGCTATGACAAGGTGTCCTGCAATCAAGTAGTCAATAAGTTTTCATAGTTGTGTTTGAAGGATTCTTTGACATCTCATCCTACAGACCACTTTTTAAGCTGTATCATAAATAAAATCAAGAAACCACAGTGAACAACAAATAATAGTAGTAAGAAAATAGAGATATAAAAACAACAAATTAAAAGTCTCTGGTGTCAAAGTTTGTGCGAAGATTTAGAATAGGCCGCTCAAAGAAACTCCAAGAACCGCATGAAGATTTACATATACAAGTAAAACTTCGCATGAATGCATGTAAAACTTTGCACAAGAATCTGCTGCAGAGACGTACGAATAGAGAACCAGAATTGATAGCAAAAGTGAAAGATGAGGCCAAAAATTGAATTTTCTGCCCCACGGTGGGCGCTAGAAATGTATATGCTAAATGTGGGCCTCTTTACTTAGCCATACACTTCAACATGGTCTTTAATCATCAGTCACATATAGGAATGAATATGAAGTTATTCATCCTACATGCTTGGATGAGCCGACCTATTGCCTCTTATCTAGACGGGGTTTTGAGTAGCTCTCAGAATCTGAGAGTCCAACAACCGAGACTAATCTGAGAATGGAGGATTTAATCTAGAATGTAAATGCAATATTTAATTTAGAAATGAGTATGCAAGATTAATCTAGAAGTGAGCATGCAAGATTAATCTAGAAATGGAAGATGAGAGTAAGCTAAGAATACTTGAAAGAAACTAAGCTATGCATGATTAATCTATTGAATGATATTAATCTATTGCAATAATAATGACAATGAAAGCTTGAATGCACACAAATATTGAGTTAAAAATCCAACAACGATTTGATACTCCAACAATGCATTCTCCTTTTTTTTTAATGAGAGACAAGAGGATTCTTTTATAGAATGAGAGTCCAGTTCAGAGTGGCAAGTTTCCTTGAGAGAAACAGTTAACTGTTGGCTTTTTGAGTGAATGAAATAGTTAACTGATTTGTTGCACTTTTGAATTATAGTTAACTCAAAGTTTCCATTTATGAACTGAAGTGAGGATTTTGGAGAGATTATTTGATTAAACAAATGAAATATGACCTCATAAATGCACTTTCTCAATTATTTAAATAATTAAATTCAATTATTGAAATGAGGATATTTATTTAATAATCAAATTTTATTTAATTCCTTTTTATGTATTTTAGCTAAAAGGGTGAATTTAATTTAATTAAAGTGCTAGAACTTTGTAATTAAATTAAATTGATCATAGGGGTTATTTAGCCAATTGTAACTGATATTTAGGAATTAAATATAGTACGTGATTAATGCAAATTTAGGATTTTCTGCATTTGACACTTAATTCAGGTAGAGTCAGTCGAAACTCAGAATTGCCTAGTACCATAGGACTTTGATAATTCAGAAGGTTGATAAATGCAACAAAATTAGTTATGGTTGCAAGCTGCCAATTTTGGGGTGTTACACGTGGCACTATTAGATATGGTCTTAAATACAATAATGTAGACCTAGATCTACATGGATACACTGATTTATATTGGGCTGGAAGTGTGGTTGATAGGAAGAGCACATCGAGATGTTTCTTTAGTTTAGGATCAACTATGATCTCCTGGATTATTAGAAAATAATCCTTAGTTGCACAAAGTTCCACAGAAGCTGAGTACATTGTGTATGCACCCTAAAATGGTCGCCTAGACTATGGGCCCCATTTATCATTTTATTATTTTATCAATTTCCTGAATCAATGCTTTGCAATATTTTCAATTCAAATCAATTTCCTTGATCAAATTGTAATTAATTCAATTATTCGATTATTTCAATATTTCCTAAGGTTTGATCATTTTTATCTAATTAAAAGATTTAATTTTATTTTTAATTAAATAAAATTTATCTTATTTAATTAAAATATTTAATCTCCCTTTTAATTGAATAAAATTTATCTTATTTAATTAAAGTAAATTTCTCCCTTTTAATTAAATAAAATTTCTTTTATTTAATTAAATTTAATTTCCCCCATTTAATTAAATAAAATTCTTCAAATTTATTTAATTAAAAGAAAATCCCTCTTTTAATTAAATAAATAAAAATCCCTTTTTCATCACATCTTCCTAAGTGGTGGGTTTTTGCCTCTTAATCTCAACCATTGATTATTTCTTTTTGCCTCTTAATCTCAATCATTCACTTTTCTCTAAAAGGAGACCTCTCCTTCTCATTTTCATATTAGGTTTTCATAGTATTGTTATGCTACAGGTTTGGAGAGCAATTTTGGAGGAGGATTTGAGCACTTGAGCTTGGACATTGCAACTTCTCTCTTCTTGTCTTCTTCTTGCATCCATGGCTACTCATGTAGATTAGATTCATATTTATTTTCATAGATTAGATTTGCATTTGTATTTCCTTTCATAGATTAATAATGCATTGTTATCATTTAGATTAATTTCTTTTCATTCATTGTTATCATATAGAGTAGATTTCATTTTCATGCATTCGAATCTCTCGTTTCATGGTGTACTTGAATAGGAACTAATTAGGTCAATCTGAGGGCCTCCATTTCACACCTTTGCACTCTGTGACTAGAGAGCTATGAGTCGATATTTGCGGCCTCATTCTTGAGCAACCTTGGATGGAATGATTCATAGAAGTGTGTCAATATTTTAGCACACATTTTTGGCACCCACTGTGGGGCATGATGCTCCTGATTTTCCTCCATTTTATTCAAATCTCAGATTTTCTAATTTTTACATGGTTATTTTATTGAAGTTTTTCAAACCTAACCCTTGTGCAGATTTGCTTGGAGATGAAAACCCTAGATTTTTAAAGATTTGATCATATCTCTCAAATGGCTTAGAGTTTCAGTCTAAAATTTGTTTTACAAGGTGGCGACATATCAGAGAAGCTCCAATAAAAAATTTAGAATTTTCTGAGGTATTTTGAATGTTTTATAATTTTTTCTTTATTTTTCATAAAACCTTAATTTTTGGTACAAATCAGCAAATTTTTTAGAAATTTTTACATTTTTGGAAAGATCTTTAAATTCTACAAGGGGTCCATTCTTTGAGGTTTAAATTTAAATGCAATATCATAACTCATTTGGTCAATTTATGAAAACTGGTCTATTTTAGAAAAATGGCTCCCTAGGGCACAAATGAAAAGATATTTTTAAAATTCTAACATTTTTGGAAAGCTCTCTATTTTTTAACAAGGGTCTATTTTCTATATTTAGTGTTTGGGATCTGAATGCATGGAATATAAGTCTAATCTTGTTGACTAGGTCAAAAATCAAAATTAAAAAAAGGGTATTTAATGATTAGCTTGCACTTATTTTTCACATAGTTCAATGCATGATGTGAGTTGTCATTTGAATTATTTGTTGGTTATTATTTCTCCTAAAAATTGATTTTTAGATCTAACCCTAGGGTTTGATATAAGTTGAATATACATTGCATATCTTGTTTACTTGTTTGCTTGTCTTGCTTGTTGGAGAGTTCGTGAGGATTGCTTGGACTTGCTTGGATAAA
>MU228359.1:7052330-7077959 GCA_018584345.1 Thuja plicata | reverse complement strand
TCTCTCTCTCTCTCTCTCCCTCTCTCTTTGAAGTTATAATGTACTTGATGTACTAATTCATATGCAATAAGCTCTGACAAACCTGCATCAACTTATTAGATCTTTACTATAGCTCAGTAAAGGTTTCCTCTTAGATACAAAAATGCATCCTTGGGTAAAGGTTTAGTGAATATGTCTGCAATTTGTTCTTTAGTATTCACGTATTCCAACCTAACTTCCTTGTGTGAAACCAAGTCTCTCAAGAAATGATACTTTATTGCAATATGCTTGGTCTTAGTATGTATCAGAGGGTTCTTTGAAATGTTAATAGCACTAGTGTTGTCATAGTAGATAACAACTAGTTCTTTAATTTCCTCCTTCATACCTGACAATAGCTATTTTAACCATATGATATTTGAACAATGCACTACTGTGTTGCCCCACTTTCGGTCTGCATACCTTTAGACAAAAGTGGAAGTTTAAGTTGATAGTAGTGGTTTTGAAAGTATTGTGATATTATAGAGTCTAATTATAAACTATCCCCTTAGGATAGGTGACCTTTATCAGATTTTCCCAATTTCACTTCTCCTTGCAAGCCGGGGGGATTTATATCTGAAGTCGTGCTTAATCGGGTAGGTTTAAGATCCCAAATTTGATAAAGGTCACAATTCAGAGACTTCTAACATTTATCTTCTATGATTTTAGAGTTTGTAGCTTGAATAATTTATATTGCTTCATTGGTAGAAAATTGGGTTTGGGCTTCTCCACTGGTGAAAAAGCACTAGCAAGGTGCAGTTTCTGCAGTTGACTATTCCATGATACCTCAGCAAGTTGGTACAGTTTTAAAGCGAATGATTTGGGCTTAGGAAGACTATTGAATTTAGAATACATCCCTGTAGAGTGGAAGAAATGACTAAATGGAGAGAAATCTAAGATGTAAGCCTACTGGCGAAAAAGCAAAAAATAGCTTCTCCACTACTCCAACAGGCGGGTTTCGACCTGCGGAGTACATTTTCCACCAAACCATTAAAATGAAGGATTTTCAAAGGGAAATAAATCTCATAAGTGATCCAAGGCATGTAGAAATCCATTAAAATAAACAAATATCATTTTAGCATCTCAATAGGCTAAAATTCTCTTTCAGTGGATTTTCAAACAGAGAGCACTCCAAAAGCATTTCTCTGCCCAAAGGAGAAGTGGAAAAGTAATTTTCTGCTACCTCAGGAAAGTTACCATTATGGTTACTAAAGTGAAAAGACATTTCTCAATGGCCCGTAAGAGAAAAGTAATTAATCCAAATAATGTCATTTTACTTCATAATGGAATTTTTCCATTAATGCTTGGGTTTTTTCATTCGTGTGGCGCAGGAAGTCGGTCGTTAAATAGTAAGAATCAAAAAGTTATACAATCAGTTGAAGGTTGCAAATAGGAGCTACCATTTGTTTGACAAACTGTTTGAATTTGAAGCCTCTGATATTGATTATTCTTCGCCCCTGCATTCCTGAGAGATATTCCTATTTCCTAAACCAAATCATTCAAAGCATAGCTTCCAGATTTATGGAATTCGACAAAATGAATGACATCACCTCCAACTAGTATATGATCTCAGATACATCTTTGAAGTTCTTTGATATGCAGAACTTTCAGAACAAGTTGAAAGCAGACCAGATGCATCCCATCACTGAGAAACCGAAGGAGAGAAAATTAGTAGAAGCCGCTAGTTTTCCCATAGCCATTCAAGCCCTCGAACTAATTTGGGAATGTATAGCTTGATACAACCCAGACACCAAGAAAATACTCTTGCCCAATGATATAGTGTTGATCTCTATCAATAAAGAATCGGTTTAGAACTCACTTTGCATCCCATAGCAAGCTGAGTATTCAAAAATAACATACAGTCAAGTGGTGATTGAATACATAGCAAAGAAGTCAGTTTGGAAGAAGGAGATAATGAAGGCATGGTTCCAAGAGCCTAGAAGCGCCAAAGGGAAGCTGCCAAAAACACTATATGGCACTAACTTGAAACCAAAAATCATAGACATCCTGGTGCTACTCCATAGGATCAGAGGTGAGAGTGAGGCACTCAATTTCGTAGGTCATCATTTCTTCTTAGTGCAGGTAATCTATTCTTAGCATCATTTTATTGATTGGGCATTCATGGTAAGAAAAAATCTGGCCAATGCCTTAGACAGAGCAACACATCAAAATGAATTTTATTTGTCTTTAATTCTATTGTATATATTGGCCATGATCCAAATTTGGCTAGGGCTTCCTAGATTAGAGGAATTTCCTGATGATGTTAAGAGCTACAAATTTTTCCCCTCTTTGCATTTATATAACATTTATGTTGATTACCTTCGAGTTAATGACACATTCATAATGAGACTATGCAAAGAGCTACAAGGTTTCCCAGAAAGGAGATTTTATCTCAAGGCCATGGCTTTTATTAGCCATTTTGGATGTTATTTCATTCAATTTGGGGATTTCTCATACATTCATCTTGTAGGATTTGACGACTTCCCTTTGAAGCTACCCAAATATCCTACTGATATGATCGGAATGGTGGAGGTGATGAGACAAGCACTTCAAGTGAATTTGATCTATGCTGATGCTAGGAAGAAAGGCTATGAATTCCCCATGACTATCAAAGCTTACAGTTGTGCGTCCTGATTGGAGGTGAAGAATGTTCTAAAGACATTATCAAAGAGGTTTTCATTAGAAACCTATGATGTTCTGAGGCCATAGTATGATCTTGTTAATTATGCTTGTGACTACTTGAAAATGAACTGAGCTATCCATCATGTAGATGACATCAAGGACTACTGGGCCAACTGCAAAGATGATTTGGAGAGTAGAGAGAGAGATTCTATGCCAGGTTAACTATTGAACAAATCAAAAAGTTCAAAGTTAACATAGTACTGGAGGGGTTAGAAGATGATGGTAATCACATGTATGAAAATACATACCTGGAGAAGATAAAGCTCAATCCCATCAGTTCCGAGCCCATTCTGGATCAAGCCATTGGTGACTTACAAACTCTAATGAGTGGCATCTACAAGAGGAAAGAGAAGTGGGTTGAATGGATGATAGGAAGAATCAAGAGGTTGGAAAGGAAGCCTCCTACTCAAAGGACCCCAGTAAAGGATACTTCCAATATTGCAACAAATTCTTTGGTGATACTCCAAACTATGACCAAAATTTCATCTTAGCCAGCCGGGGGAGGCGATGAACCTCCTAAAAAATAAGTTCAACCAAAGAAGACTTGTGGAGAAGACCCACTTCCAGATATTGGGTCAATAAAGGAACCCACCAAAGGTGCAAAACCTGAGCAGTCAGCTAAAGAAGTCACTATAGATGTACCGGCCAACACTTCAACCCAAGACACCCCAAGGTGAGAATCCCCTATTGTAGTAGAGGTGGGTGAAGATACCTCCAATGCCTCAGCTAAAGAATCGGACGAGAGGGTTGAGAAGAAACAAGAGGCTACCCAAGTCATCAGATTGGTGTCTTCTTCCCTACCTCTGTAAATCCATTTGCTTCAAGACCAAAGTCTACTCCTCTAGTCATTAGGAAACTGTTTATAGAGGAGTTGGTCTCTACCACTAAGGTCACCATTGCTGAATCATGGATAGAGAACACTTTGGAGTGCAAAAGAAAGAGAGTGGAAGAAGGAGCTCCCAACAAAGATACTTTAGCTCGAGCTTTGCAACTTGGCATCGCTACAAAAAAGGATAAGAAAGTAAAGATGTTATCCACCTTGGGTCGGGATCCAAAAACTAGGCACTTCACCATGGAGGGAGCGAAACCCATGAAGGAGGGAAGGTTTGAAGATTTAACCCCTTCAGATTTTGAACTACACCCATTTGACATGGGTTTAGCTTGGCATGATACCAAGGTGGATTGGTGGAAATCTACTAATATAGTTATTGAAGAAGAATTGGAAGAACTTAAAATGGCTATGGTATAGCTTAAGGATGAAGTCAATGAACTGACTAATTTCATCCGGCAGTTGGTCACTCTAGTTGCTAGTATTCCCATTACTCAGACCAGATTCAATCTCAACGCCATAGAGAATCAAGCCATAATAGCCAAATGGCAAGAGGATAAGCACTTCATGCAAATCAGAAATGGATGGGTTGAGAGACTCAAATTTGAAGGATTGGAAGTTGTCGAACAACTAGGTAATGCTCTCTTAAGACTAGAAATAGAAAGGAACAACATTGAGAAGAACTTGTAGACTCTCGCATCTGAGAGAGTGAAGTGTCAGGAGTACATAGTGACACTCCATGTGGTAGTAAAGATGAAGACCAAAGATGCATTGAAAGCCAAGATTTTGCAAAAAAGAGATGAACCTCTAATCAAGTGGCTTCAAAGCCTATAGTTCAAAATTGAGATGATCATTTAGGCTGAGACCGAGTTGCAACAAGTAGATGTTAAGATCAAGGAGGAACAAAATAAGGACTTTAAGATTCTTCAAGGTCTGCACATAGAATCACAGATGAGTGGACAAGGAAAATAAATGATAGGATTGGCTAATATGTAGAAATCATTTTTTGATTATGTGCATAAGCTGTCAGAGCAGTCTTCCACCCATTTGGACAAAGTGCCAGAACTCCAGTAGTTGAGTGGATGTATTTATAAGGCCATGGAAGAATTGAAGGATCAAACAGATGAAATTAAGAGCCTATCCAAGGAGCATTTCAAGTGGCTCATCTATTATACCAATGTCCATGTCAACAAGCATGAAGAGCTCATCTAAGTTATTACAGCTGCCACTGCCTATAGGGCTAAATTAGGCGAAGGGAATGAAACTGAACCTTGAATAGATACTCCCTTTGTACCAAATTTTGATGATATTGTAATGGATAAACCTTCATTTATCATTCTTGCTTAAAAGAATTTGAACCGTTTTGGTTACTCTTTTTGTAACGGTCAAGACTCAAACTCTATATGTACTATACCTAAAGTTAATACAAAGGTGAGCTAAATTTTGGTGTGAAAGATAGAATTTTGTGGAGTCAATTGTGTGTGTCTGAATACCATTTCTTTAGTTGTTCCATTGCATTGCATTTACCTTTCTATTGAATTTAAATGTTTCTTTGAAGTTTTATTTGCAATCTGTATTCAAACCAGAGTTCTATATTATGATTTGATACAGTAAATTAAAGGGAAAATCTGTTGTTATCCTAAGTTTGAGAAACAATTCTGTGATATAGATCAATTCATTCTCCTTTCATCATTAATCTTTAGTCTTACATCTGCATTTTCAATATTTGTTTATGCATTACCAATTTTGGGGTTCAATCTAATTGATGAAATCTCAAAATCAGCTAGATTTAGAGTTGAATTTATCCTGCCTAAGCTATTTCTTGCCTAGGTTTAGCTTGGTTTACCTCTTCTATTCTTGGGTCAAGAACATACCCCTGTTAGATTAGGAAAGATCAAAATTCACTTAAAAGCATTCATACAAGAGAGTTGTACCTTTAAATTTAGAGGGAAGTTAGTTTACAATTATAATTTCCCAACTGTTGTATTCAATTGCTTCTTCATATTTGGGTATTTTAAAGTTATAATAAGGAAGAACAATTTGTTTACCAACAAATTTTTGGCAACTCTACTGGGGACTCGAACATTCGTTATACCAGAAGCATATCATGGAGAAAGATGGTGCTTCCCCATGAAAACATAATTCCTGTGCTCCAACCGAATCTTGGATTCCAAGATGATCAAGAGGATATCATCTCTTCATTGAACACTTTTGTTTAGAGATATAGAAGAGACACAAAACATTATAGAAATTCTAGTCAAGTGCTTGAACAAGAAGAAGCTAGAGTAGAAGCCCTTGAAGAAGCCATCTGGAGGAGAAACATAAGAAGGGAACAATGTTAAGCTGAGTGTGAAGCTAGGATAGAAGGCTAGTTGGAATCTTGGAGCCCAAGAGGTTTCTTAGGAGTGCAAAGAAGGAAGGTGACATAGATCCAATTTTTGAGAGACTTGCATACCTTGATTTTGCTCTACTTGAAGTAACCCATCGGAAGAACAGAAATATTAAGAGAAAAAGTAGGCCTCCTTCACCTCCTAAAAAATCTTCTCTTTTGCGTACTACTTTTCAAGTTTTAATGTTAAATGGAGTAGTTGCTCCTCCTATTGTTAATATAGCACCCTATCTACCTCTTCTAGTTATGGCACTTCCTTGGGCCACTGCAGTTGGACCATTACAATTCGCAGCATACAACCCTCTTCCTTCAAGATCTAGAAAGAACTTTACTAAATTTTATGGAGATGGGAAAGATCTATGGATGAGCACATCGCTTCCTTCTTTGCTTCTATTAATATCCTAGTAGTATGAGAAGAGGATGTGGCCATTAGATTATTTGTTGAGACCTTTGTTGAGGGTGCTGCTGATTGGTTCCACCACTTACCTAATTCTTGCATTATAGATTGGGCCTCCATGAGAGCTGCTTTTGAAAGAAGGTTTAAAACTACTGAAGATGAGCATGCCCTATTGATGCAACTAAATTCTATCAAGAAAGAACCTTCTATCAGTATGAGGGATTTTATAGCTAAATTCAATAAGCTTGTAAATCGTATCCCAGCAACTGACAGGCCTACGATGGGAAATTTGAAAACATTCTTCATAATTGCTATGCCGTTGGACATCAATTATGACCTAAGAAGGGTGAAACCTATAGATTTGGATGCCACACAGAGAACTACTATAGAAATTGAAGACCATATGATCTCATCTAGGAAATGGAAAATAGAGATACAATCTAGAGCCAGTAGTAGTAACACTACGTCATAAGATGAGATGATTCAAAAATTGTCCAATGAATTTATTTCCTTCAAGAGGCAACTCCCTAGATTTAATAATCCTTACTAGTGAAACTTTCAGGAGTAGCCTGGGAGAAACAACAAAGGGAGGAATGTTGATGGAAAGGTGTTACAGTTGACTACTCCACCACAGAGGCTAGCTATAGAAGCTCCTCCTAAAAAAGGAAACATGTGTGCCTTCCACCTAACTATAGATCATGATGGAGAGAGCTTCCCCAATGTAGCTCATGCTTGGAAAATGCATCAGAATGATGAGTGGAATGTTGGGGTGTCTGGTGCTGAATCAGGTTCATACTTGCATGGCAACTCTAAAAACTTATATTTAGAGTATGAATCAGATTTAGAGCAAGAAGTGACATGTTACGCTACCATAGACGTGACCTCTTATACAGTCTTGACCTGGAGTCAGAAGGATAAAAGTCCTGTTTCAACACCTCCACTTAAAAATAACAAGGCATCTACCTCCTATTCTAAGGAGGCCCATCAAGGAGTGAGAATTCTACAACTAGGTAAGGAGAAAATCTCTTTTGACATTACTCAATTCTGTAGAGATTCCATAATTCAGATTTCTCCTATAGACTACCTTAAGTCTAATCCCATATAACTGCAAAAGCTAGTAGATTACTGTAAAGAAGGGAATCCAAAGTTAAACCAAAATGTCATGACTACCATAGAAAATGAGTCTATATTTGCAGAACCAAATAAGCAAGGGGAAACTTTTATTTTGGCCACTTTCCTAGGCCAAAAGCCTGACCCGTTCTATGTGTCATTATATGTGAATGGTTGCAAGTTAATAAATTGCATAATAGACTCTAGAGCCTCAGATAATGTAATTCCAGCCTCAGATAATGTAATGCCATCAATTGTAGCTAAAGCATTAGGCCTTACTCTCACAAAAGCCCATGGTAGGTGTTACTCTATTGATTCTAAGCAAGTACCTCTGGTCGGTGAGATTAAAGATGCTCAAGTGGCTCTGGAAGCACTCCCTAAGAAGAAAATGTTGTTAACAATCCTTGTCGCTAATATACCTGCTAGTTATGGTTTAATGTTAAGCAAGAGTTTTTATAGAGACCTTGGAGGGGAGATAAAGTTGGATTGGTCCCAAGCTTCAATCACAGTAGGCAACAAAAAGATAAAAACGGTTCCGGAGGAGAAAGCTAAGTTCACAGTGCTGAAATCTGATGACCCTAAAGCCCAAATACTGTATCAAGAGTTAGAATTAGGTAACTATATGTTGTTCACCAATGACCATGATGAGGAAATAGATCCCGGAGAAGAGGAAAAGCAATTTTCTATTGAAGAAACTCCACCGCAGATCTAGACTCTTGAATTTGATGGTAGTTGTGCATCATTAGGATCTAGTGTAGGTGTGGTCTTGATATCACCAGATAGAGTATGTGAGCCCCTGGCTTATAAATTGGAGTTTGGGAACACCAACAATATTTCCGAGTATGAAGCCCTCCTGTTAGGGATTATTTCTGCAAAGGAAAAGGGTGTGAAGATCTTGAGAGGTCATGGTGATGGTGAGCTAATCATGCGTCAAGTCAAGAATCAATACTCTATAAAAAATTATAAATTAAAGAACTACGGAAATAGAGTATGGGATGAAATAGAGGCACTAGATGCATTCTTTATTGAATCTGTGCCGAGAGAATTGAACTCTAAGATAGACTCCTTGGCGGTGTCAGCTTCACTACTCCTCCCTTACCTAGAATTCAAAGATAAGAAGTACCAAGTGGAGATTGTATATCGACCATCTGTGCCCGAAAATGTAGAAGATTGGCAAGTGTTAGAAGATGACCAGAACCTCCTTCTCTTTCTGGAGGGCGGTGATGACTTCCACAAAGATGTTCCTAATAGAACTAAAGGAGACTGCCAGGACAAGCAAAAGAAGGATATGTCAGATGTCATCCAATTACAAGGTAATATCATTCCTCCCCATTTGATCACTCTTGAGAAGCTTTTCAATAGGCATGACACCTTTGTTAAGAAGAAGAGAATCGAGAGAGGTCTTACCATTAGTGAATATGAGGGAATGAACATAGGAACTAAGAAGAATCCCAAGATGATCAACATTGGGAAATGTTGTACTGAAGAGGAGAGGAAAGAGGCCAGGAAACTCTTCCTAGAATACTAGGATGTTTTTCTCCTAGAGTTATGTGTAGACACCCTAAAATGGACAGGCTTGCAACTTTACATTAAAAACACTAATTTTCATCTATTAATTAATAGTTTTTTAATCATTAATTAATCATCTATTTTCCTCTAAATTCATTCCCCAAATCATCTAATCAAATTCCCAAAATTAATTAAATAATTAATTTTATTTAATTAATTAGCTTTAATTGATTAATTATCATTAAATTAATTAATTAAACTCAATTTCCTATAGTTTAAATTCAAATATCTAAACTTACTAATTTAATTCTTCCAATTAAATTAATTTAATTTCATCAAATAAAGCAATTCTTAATAAAAAAGAATTCAATTATCTCACATGTCGAAAACAATTATTAAATAAATGAGTTAAATATTCATTTATCTTCAAAGAGATAACTCCAATTAGATCACATGGGTTACTCCACCCATCTCTCTAGTCCACATGGGTAATTTCACCCACCTCTTCAGTTCAAAAAGGTAACTCATAATTAGCTCTTCAGTTAACCAAACTCTATCTCCTCTTTACCAAATGAAGAGGTGGAGTTTACTGAGGACCTCTCCAGTTCCCTTTGATCTCAACCATTCATCTCCCCATCTCTGGGATTGATCTCAACCATTCATATCATCACCAATTCCTATATAATAAACCCTTCATAACCATTTGAAGGGTCCAGGATTTCAAGCTCTCGTGTGCCATTACTCTGTCAGTTTGGTGCTAGCATTCAAGCCATCTTGCGACCACACACACGCATTTCAATTGTCAAATTCTCGAAGCTTCTCAAGTCATAGACACTGCCCCGCCAATACTGAGCATCAAGAACAACATTTCAGAAGGAGTAGAGAGAAATAATAGAAGCTTCAAGCATCATGGGGTTTGTGTTTATTAGTCTTCCTTTCTCTTTCTTATACATTTTATTGCTCACATTTCTGTTATTCATTTAGTAGTCATTATATACTTGATTTACATTCATTTGTGAAACCCTTGCTACTAACCCTCACCTTTGGAAATTTGTGGGAACCGAAAAGAGAGGCGTACATTTTGGTGAACCCAATGTGAACAAACAACCCAAATGTCTCTTGCAGATGAAGAAACAGATTGATCAACCACGGCCGTACGGTCGTAAATTTAAAAATCATACTTTACATTTGTAGTATTTTGCAATTGCTGGTATTTTACCGCAATCGTCCATACTATGCCGCAATCGACTAGTTTAATACCGCAATTGATTGTAGGCTTTCACAGTTATTCTGTCCATTTCTTATCTTCTATCTTCTGGTATTTTTCCGCAATCGTTCGATCCGTGTCGTAATCACAGGAATTTTGCTGCAATCGCCTGATCCATGCTGCAATCGACATCATTTTGACGCAGTTGCTAGTTATTTACCGCAATCGACAGAACATTACCACATTTGCAAGAAGATTGCCACAATCATAGGAAATATTGCAAACATCAGATCCAAAACTTCTACCCATCTACTTTTAAATTGACATTCTTTTTAGTTTCTATGCAGGATTGGATAAGAGTCACCAAGGACAGAGAAGGGTAAGTTTGGTAAGCATCATTTGTCATTTCAAAGTTACTTATATCCTTATTTTTCAAATAATCCTTTTGGTACTAACCTATATAAACAACACAAAACTAAAAGGAATTCATTTGTTGATTTGGGTTTAAAAAGAATAGTGCTTGCAAAACATATCACACCTCATATTTTAGATTTGAGCTTAAAATTGACGTGGGGATTAAAATTGAAGAAAGGCAAAGAATATTTCAATTTGGTGCTTTAAAATTGAACAAGCAAACAACACCTACTTTTGGGCTTAAAATTGAACATTTATGCTTGTATGGTGGTGTAGCTTAGTTCACATTTCAAAATTTGGAGCTTAGTCGATTTACCTCATGTCTTGAGGTTTGGGTGCACTTGCACAAACTGTTAGATTACAAACCTTTATACTTTTTTTAGAAAGTCTTGTTTGGGGAATGCGCTTCTTCCTCAGAGAATGACCTTAAACTGGTAATCCTTTCGATCGGTATATAAACAAGGCATGAACCAAAGTTCCATCTTATCTAGCCAAGCTCAAGCGAGGCGTGTTGATGATAGTCTGGATTGGGTGAATATCCCTAAGGAGCTAGCATGATCAACTAGGCTCTTAAGTGAGTCACACACGTACAAACTGATTGGAGAGACACCACAGACCCTTACTACAACCTTGTTAAATAGAGACCAACCCATTTTACCTCTGAACATAAACCTTATTATAGTGCAAGGGGTTGCAGAATTTCCCCACAAGATTCCCAACATATGTGTCCCACAGTATTTGTGTAGTGAAAGAGATCTTCACACCATGGCAACAATACCTGGAAATGGAAAAAACACGGGCACCTATGTCGTGGACCTTCATTTCCTAGTAGCATGACAATTATTGTGTGAGCTAATGGACATTCAAGAATTGGGCCTATAACATTGTATTCTAAAGCCATTAACCTAGATTAATCTAACTTTTCATTGTTGAGACCTCGTGATAACCTTGCAACTTGAAAAAGTTGTAGAACATACACAATTTCAGTCTTCATTTCTCAAAACACAGTGTCTATTGTGCTTGTTCCTTTGATTAGTTTCTAAAAATGCAAAACAAAACATCCAAACTGTCAAAATGAGTCAAATGTGTTAAAGTCTAGGGTTGTCAACATCAACTATCTTGCAAATCAGAAGCATTATGTGATAAACTGCCACAATCAACCCATCATTTTACCGCAATCGTTGAAATTGTACCACATTTGACCAGATATACTATATTCCTATTCTAACCTAAAAACCTTGAAATAATTCTTCATTTGGTGTCCAAAACTAGTGTCTATCCCAGGAAAATGCGAAGAACATTGTGTGAATCTCTAAACATTGAAGATTACCCTTTCTCTGTAAAGCACGATTATTGTCAAAAATATTGTTAGTTCAATATCTCAGACTTGATATATCTTGATCTCATCATATCAAACATCATCATCTTTATCAAATTGACTTTGTCCAATACAAAGGTCGGCTAATGTTATCTTTTATCATCACCACTTTGAGATCAAGTTATATCAAAATCTGTCCTTAGAATTACCTTTGTCCAAAACATAAACTTAGACTTTTCTTAGAAAGGATCATCTTCTTTGTTTGCTTTATATCACTTGTTTTAGTTACAAAACCTAGACTGCATTATGTCTCAAACACCTCATGGAGGACCTTACACAAGGTCTAAGGCTAGAACTCAACCTGATGAGTCATATATCAACTGTTTCCCCTCTTGGGAAACAGAGCAAGAGAATGATCCCTTCATGAACACCAGTTCTGCTCTATTTATGGAACAACCCCATGGGGCAGCCTTTTTCCAAGATATCACCAAATAAGAACTTGAAGATGTGGAACAAGATGCCTACTCTATCAAAGTAGTTGATGCTATTGTAGAGAGGAACCCTGAACATTACTTATCCATGCTAATAAAGAAGGGAGTCAAACTCCCTGTCAAATTTAGTGTATCAACTATATGGCCCGAAAACCCTCTCGCAGGTCAGAACACTACTCAGCTTCCCCATATACTAGCTGTTGTGGCACAAGTTTTTCCACCATTGGCCTTACCCACATCGACACAGACTGTATCCAATCAAACCAATGACCCGACCCAAGCTAGTACATCATCTACTCAAGGCATGATAGGCTCGCAACTAAGTGCACCTATGGTCACTAGTATGCTTCCAACTTTGGTCTCATGGCTAGCATAATCAAGATCTCATGCTATGCCTTCCAACCCACCAAACACCAACTATTCTTAAACTATGCCACTGCTGCAATCAATTTACACTAGTCTTGGGATCAACACATCATGCCCGCAGGGATCCATCTCTGCTGGAATGACTTATAGTCAAGGCCCACCCAAGGCTACATCTTTGCCCATGTTGACACCAATCCAACCTCCACAATAGCAACCCCAACTTTAGTTGCCTCAACCCCAACCTTCGTAACAACAACCCCAACTTCAATTGCCTCAACCTCATCCTCCACAACAGCAACCTCAGCTTCAGTTGCCTCAAAACCAACCCCCGCAATAGCAACCCTAGCTTTAGTTGCCTCAATTCCAACCTCCGTAACAACAACCCCAGTTTCAACCCCAACCTCAAAAGCAGCCATACCTACCCCAACATTATTAACCCCAATTTTGGTCACAACAACAAACACTTCAAAACCCACCATGGACTACTCATGTCCCTACAATTACAAATCACTCAGTGGGGAATCAATATCAAGTCCCTAGGATGAAATCTTATATTCCTACTCAAGGGACATAGAGGTGCAGCCTCATACCCACCATGATACAAAGGAATGTGCACACGCATCAGCTACAATATCAAACGAACATGCTAATGCAAAAAATGCAAATCCTTCAAACCAAAATGATGGATATGCAAAATTAGGGGCAAACTAAATCCTATACCATAGAGGATTTATACCCATACCCCTTTGACCATTCTCTTTTAATGTCTCTATTCCCAAACCACTTCTCAGTGCCAAAATTTGACAAGTATAGGGGTAGTACCAACCCTATTGAGCATATACAAGAGTTCTTTGCTAGTTGCGTTGAAGTCGCTCATGATGAGACATATCTAATGTGACTGTTCCCACAAAGTTTAGCCGGACCAAAAATGGAATGGTTCTCACATCTACCTCATGGCATCCAGTCTTGGGGAGAATCAGCTGAAAATTTCATAGCTCACTTCCATCATAACATCGAGCGCAAGGTCAGCATCAAGGACCTTTGTGACATTAAACAGAAAGATGGAGAGTCTTTTGTGAAATTCCTACAGAGATGGAGGAACACAAGTTGTATAACATATGATGTGCTTGAACAAGACTTGATAGTCATGTTTGTTGACAATCTGATCCCAGATATGTCATTCACAACAGAGCTACAGTTAGCTCTGAACTCCATACAACTCATCGAAAGAGGAGTTTGTTGTGAGAAAAAATTGGTCAAACGAGGTATCCTTGCAGATCCTACACAAATGAACACAAATAAAAATGCAACAGAAAAGGCTAAGTGGTGGAACAAGAACACAAATGTCACTAGCGATGGTGTCATTGATGTAAAGACAGTTAACTATGTGCAACCCAAGGTGTCATTGCAAGGTGCACCTATGGTAAACCACAACCCCACATGGCCCACTCAACAAGTATACACTCAAAAGAAACCTCACCCTGTACAAGCAGCCACTGTGTCAAACAACCAACGACAGAATCAACGCAAACCATAGTTTTAGTTCCAGCAACAAGATTTCACGCCATTAGGAGAGCCGATAGAATCAACTTTACGAAAGTTAATACAATCAAACACTATCACTCTCCTAGAAATCAAAGACTTTGAACAAGATGAAAACAAACTGAGGTGGTATAATGACAAAGATTTCTACGAGTTTCATCAGGTCAAGGGGCACAAAACAACCAACTGCTACCGATTGAAACATGCTATTCAAGATCTGATTGACACAGGGATCATTGATGTGATGAATACTAAAACTAAAGGCACAACTGATCACACCATTTTCAATGATACTTTCCATGATCACAACAAGGGAAAAGCCTTAGGGTCTGGTGGACAAACCACTAAAGTTAACTATACATATGCCAACAATGACAATGTCATAAATTGCATAAATCTTTTATATAACCATGTGGTCACAATCACTATTAGGGACCAAGGTAACAATTGCACTGTAACTACATGTTGTGCTAGAGTTGTCTTGCAAGGAGTACCATCCTTAGCTACTACATGAGCCAATCCTATAGCAAACTCAGATCCACAAACAAGCATAGTGGACCAACTAAAGCACACACCTGCCTAGATATCCATGTTTGACCTATTGCACATATCTCCGTAGCATAAACTGGCACTTGACCAAGCACTTCATAATGCAGCTGTCCCAAGGGACATAACACCCGAGAGATTCCAAACAATGGTCAACCATATAGCAACTAACAAACATGCCACATTCATAGACCGTGATGTGCCAGTGCATAAACCCTTGCATAATGATCCACTACACTTACTTGTCCAAATCCACAAAAGCATTGTCCGTAGGGTCCTTGTTGATGGTGGAGCTGGATTGAACATTTGTACTCTAAAGTTAATCAAACAACTGGGCTATTCTAAATCAAGAATTGATGTCACAAGAAGGATAAATATTAGAGCCTATGATGAAGAGGAAAGGTCCGCTAAGGGTATTATTATTCTACCTGTTCGCATTGGTCCTGCGGTGAAAAACACACCCTTCCAAATCTTAGATCTTGAGTTAGGATACAACATGTTACTAGGGAGACCTTGGATACATGAAATGCAAGCTGTACCTTTGACATACCATCAATACATCAAGTTCCCTCACTAAGGGGAGGAGATCATCATAGAGGGAGATCCCAATCCCTTCCAATATTGTAATGCGGTCCAAATCAACACTGATAACCAGGTACCGTCAAACCAAGATGGAAGCATCCCATCCTCTTTAGATTCAAATCCCAAAGATGTCACATGAGCAGCAGGAAAGATAGTCATTAACTAGGACACAAGTATCTCCTCCCCTTCCAATTCAAATCTTAAAGATGTCACAGAGAAAGCAGGCAAGATATCCATCACAGACAAGGGATGTGGTGAATACACATATGAAGAGGCTTTTACCATCACGCACATGCCTCAAAGCCCAAGAATGCATGGTATGCCGCAACTTGTTATTGCAAAAAAAATTCTGCAATCGATTCTATTTAGATGTCCACCCACAACCTTTTTTCGATGGGGAGACATAGCAGAAGAGAATCCTTTTGAGCAAGACATAAATACCAGGTTATACAGAGACTCCCCTGAGACAATCTGACCACCACTACCTTTTGAAAACTATGGTAATGGTTACACAATGATACAAATATTTGGGTACAATGGTACAACTGGATTGGGGGCAAGGCAATAGGGCATATATGAATTGCCTCTCCCACCAACCCAAAGAAACACTAGAGGTTTGGGCTATGGACAACAAAGCACTAGTTTGGTGATCCAAGATGTTCAAGTCAATCAAGAGAAAGTAGTAGAGATGCACCAAGGGCACAACACTAAGCATGTCCTAATAAGAAACATATTAGTGCAGTTGTTTCCTGCCGAAGAGGGAACCACACAATCCCAAATAAACCTACACATAGAAATCGATGATAACCAAGGAAGTGAGACATCGGACAAACATTCCATTGAGATAGACTCCCATGAGTATGAGTGGAGATCCCTCCATGATTCCTAACCATCCATCCCTTACTTTTCCCCTCAAGCCAACATCATCATAAATCTAGCAAACCTATTTGAATAATTGACCATTACCAAACAACCCTATATAGACAAACATATCATTCATCAGACCTCAAGTGGTGTGTCCTCATCACAGTCCAATTTTGTAGGCACCATATCAACAGTCCCATTCAGTCAACCAAATCCAAACAGTAGTGAAAGTGTCTGTCTTGTACATCCTAAGCTTATAGAGTGGGATCAACAAGGACCACCTGATCTTGATGTCTTTGAAAATGACGAGGCAATAGCTCATTTCATGGGACCAAGGGAAGGCATTCCGCCAGGAGATCAAAAGGCAGGATTCTCTATCAACCTAGACAGAGCAGCATACTTCAGGGAGGAAGCTCCTCTTTCGAGTCCACAAAAGAAAAAAGAACAAAATAATAAAAAGCTAAAAGAAGACGTATCTTCTGGTGAAAACCTCATAGATGTGCTAGAAGATGGAAAGAAGGAATTTCTCCCCTTGATAGAGGATAAATCAGCACTACTAGTTGAAGAGACAAAGGAAATTAACTTGGGGGATGACAAGAACCCAAAGAACATCTACTTGGCGAAATCTCTCACCCCTAAGGAGAGAGAATAGTTCATCAGTTTCTTCAAGGCAAGAATGATCAATTTCGCATGGTCTTACTTAGATATGCTAGGATTAGATCCAGAGTTGGTGCTACACCATCTCCCATTGCTACCAAATGCTAAACCTGTCAAACAGAAGCTAAGAAAGATGCATCCTCACATTGCATTGTTAGTCAAGGCAGAACTAAAAAAGCTCCTGGATGCTAAATTCATCAGACCTATACCATATGCGGATTGGATATCTAATCTAGTACTAGCTATGAAGCACAGTGGTCAAATACAAATTTGCATAGACTTCTAGGATCTCAATATAGCATGTCCAAAAGATGACTTTCCTTTACCAAACATAGATATGATAGTGGATCTAACGGCAAGACATGAAATTCTATCACTTATGGATGGCTTCTTAGGTTACAACCAAATAAGGATAGCACCAGAGGACCAACACAAAATGACTTTCACATGTCCTTGGGGAACATATTGTTGGAATTTCATGCCATTCGGTCTAAAGAATGCTGGAGCAACATATCAGAGGGCAATGACAACCATATTTCATGATCTCATCCACAAGACAATGGAAGATTATGTGGATGACATACCAGAAAAATCCATACTTTGAAAGGATCATCTATAGGTTTTGGGACCCATCTTTGATAGAATTGAGAAATTCAAAGTCTGACTAAATCCAAAAAAGTGTGCATTCGGTGTCACAGCGGGAAAATTACTAGGGTTCATAGTATCACACAGAGGAATTGAAGTGGACCCAGCAAAGGTCAAAGAAATAATAGAGATGCCTCCACCATTGAACCTGAGACAACTAAGAGGGCTACAAGGAAGGCTCTAATTGATAAGACACTTCATAGCTCAACTGGCAGACAAGTGCCACCCATTTCAACATCTATTGCATAAAGACATCAAGTTCATATGGACAGAGAAATGTAAATAGGCATTTCAGATATTCAAAGACTACCTTCTTAAGTCTCCTATATTGGTACCACCAGTACAAGGTAGACCATTGCTTCTATATATCTCAGCGACTGAATCAACATTAGGTGACCTCTTGGCGCAACATGATGATGCAGGAAAGGAGAGGGCCGTCTACTATCTAAGTAGGACTTTGGTTGGATATGAGCTAAACTACACGCCAATTGAGAAGTCATGCCTGGCAGTTGTTTTTGCTTCCCAAAAGCTAAGACACTACATGTTGAGTAACCAAACAAAATTGGTTGCACATATTGATCCTCTCAAGTACCTCCTGAGCAAAGCAGCACTCACTGGATGACTGGCCAAGTGGGTAATGATCTTAAGTGAGTTTGACATTGAGTATGTAGATAGAAAAGCTATCAAAGGACAAGTGATTGCCGATCAACTAGAAGAGGCACCAATTCAAGACCACTAGCCTATTATCTCTGATTTCCCTGACGATTCTATCATGACACTACAACCGGTGATCGAGGTATGGAAACTTTACTTTGATGGATCATGTACAAACCATGGAGTGGGGGTAGGGATAGTTCTTATCACTCCAAACCATGATACAATTCCAAAGTCTTTCAGACTTAACTTCCAATGCACCAACAATATAGCAGAATATGAAGCATTGGTCATTGGTCTAAAGATAGCCATTCAATGGAGAATCAAGAATCTGAAAGTCTTTGGTGATTCGTAGTTGGTCATTAGCCAAGTTAACAATGATTACATGACCAAAGATGAGAAGCTCATACCTTACAGAGCATAGATGGAACAACGGCGCACCAAGTTTCACTACATTCTCTTCAAACAAGTCCCAAGAGCGCAGAACAAAGTGGCAGATGTGATGGCTACCATAACATCACTAATTGATATGCTAGGTAACGATACCAAATTCTAGTTTCTAGTGGAGCAACTCTTGGTGCCATCACATCAAGCATCTATCATGGAGTCAGCCTGTGTCCTTGTTGGTCCTAAATCCCCATGGTACCAAGATGTCTATAGCTATCTCCAAAACAATGTCTTACCCCCAAAATTATCTAGGAACCAAAGAAAAACCCTCATCCGACAAGCCTCTAGGTATACAATCCTCTTAACTACTCTATACAGATGAAGTCTTGATGGAACATTACTACGATGTCTCACTTCCATGGAATCCTACAAAAGCTTTGTACGAGGTACATGAAGAAATATGTGGAACCCACGGAAGTGGCAACAACTTAGCTAAGAAAATAATCCACATAGAATACTATTGGCCCACAATAGAGATAGATGCACACAAGCATGTTCAAAGGTGTAGAAAGTATCAAATTCATGGAGACCTCATCCATGCACCAGCCTAGGAATTAAATCCCATCACATCACCATTGCCATTTTCAATGTGGGGATTTGACCTAGTGGGTAAGATAACACCTTCTTTAGCAAATGGACACAAGTACATCATAGCAGCAACAGAGTACTTCAAAAAGTGGGTGGAAGAAATTTCCGTCACTTACATCACTAGAAAATAGATATAAATGTTCATGCTTAATCACATCATCTGTCGATATGGGATCCCCCATACAATCCTAACGGATCATGGTACCCCTTTCTAGAACAAGGATGTTGAAGAACTATGTGAATAGTTCTGCATCAAACAAGGGTTCTCCTCATTTTACTACCGTCAAGGGAATGGACAAGCCGAAGCTATGAATAAAATAATCTTGAAAATTTTGAAGAAAATAGTAAACAAATCAGGGTGAGACTGGCACTTACAGCTTAGTCCCGCATTATGGGCATACAAAACTAGTGTGAGAACACCAACATGAGCAACTCCTTTCTCCCTAGTCTATGGAACAGAGGTGGTATTACCCCTCAAAGTGGAAATCCCATCACTGAGGATATCATTGAAGAACCTGGTTTTTGATGAAGACTATAGAGTAGCAAGGCTCAGTGAGCTAAAGTTACTAGATGAAAGAAGGCAGCATGCCTTCGACCACTTACAAGGCTATCAGAATCACCTTAGAAGGAACTACCATAAGAAGGTGAAGCCACAAACATTTGAGGTAGGAGACCTTGTCCTCATGGAAAATTAGAAGAATCAAGTAGAGCAAGTCAAACCTGGTAAGTTTGAGCCTAACTGGCTAGGACCATTTGTTATTGTTAGCTCTACTCAGAGTGGGGCATTCATACTAGCAACACCAGAAGGAGATCAGCTCCCCGACTACATCAACAACATGCAATTGAAGAGGTTCTACCCTTAAAGGTCTCTATGGTTAAGGCATTTATATACATATCCATAAAAAACCAAAAAAACCAAAAAATACAAAAGTTACTTTGGTGAAAACCTGGCGATCAGGCGCCTTGGCGACAACAAAAAAAGCATAAAAGAAAAAAAGTAAAGAGAAAACAAAATCACTCTCTTAGTGAAAACTTGGCAATCAGGTGCTATTAAGTAGGTACCTTGGTGAAAACCTGGCAAACAGGTGCCAAGTGTTCAAATCCAACTTCACCATCAATAAGCTCCAAAAGCTTGAGCACACTTCAAAATGAAAGACTGACTACCCAAGCAATATCCAGAAGCACAAAACCCCTCTGAGCACCATGCACTTACCCATGGTTACTTATTGGTCCACCAAACTAGGGGGCAATTCCAAAAGTTTTAAAAATCCTAAAAATTGGAAAACTCATCAAAAATCCCCCCCCCCCCGAAAAAAAAAAGAGATCAAAAATCAAGAGAAAATCAATCTTCATCAAAAACATTCAAAAAATTGCAAGATCCCAAAGCAATAAAACCAATTTGGTTATCAAGAAATCAAGGGGCAAGCACGCCCAGTCAATCAATTGTCACAATCATTGGCTTTTCAAATTAGCATTGGGCCCATTTGACACAGCTTGATCAGCTGCCAAATTGATCAAATCAAAATCTATCAATCAAAATTGTCACAATCATGAGCTTTGTGAACAAGCATTAGGCACATCTGACACATCTTGATCAACTACCAATATGATCATAACAATCAAATCTATCAATCAATTGTCACAATCATGAGCTTTACAAACAAGCATTTGGCCCATCTGACATAGCTTAATCAGCTGCCAACACGATCAAAGCAATCAAGCCAAACAAGCCTATCCAAAGAGTTGAGCCAATCAAGAGAATCCAACTACATCGAGGAACCATACAAAAATGTTGACTAGGTTAGTCAAGTCAATCAGATGTTATTCTATATTTTGGGGTTACGTTCTTACGCTACTCTAGGATCCACCATGTGAGGAGAGTAGCTATGATAGATCATGACTTATTTTCTTTGATTGCTGTCTATTAAATGTTCATTTTGATTTCAGGGCCATGATGATTTAGGATAAATGTGGTAGGTGCTGTCACTTATCTGGCAGCCACGCAGTTCCATGATCTGAGCTTAAACCTGGGAAAGAATTCGACATTCCTTCTCTTTTATTTTTTTGCTTATTTGATTTATAGAATCAAGAGCTCGCAACAATATTTAGATGGAATCTGAGTTGCTTTAGAGTTCTATCTTGGTTTCTATGTTCTTTCCCTTTATGTTACAAACAAGAGCTCACGATGCTATCTAGATGGACTCTAGGAGTGTAGGAGTTCTATCTTGTTTGTTTGGCTTTCCCTTTTAGAAATCAAGAGCTCACAATGTTATCTAGATGGACTCTGGGTACATAGGAGTTCTATCTTGGTTTCTTTGTTTTAGATTAATTTTAGAGAACAAGTGGTATCTAGATGGTCAATATTTGGGTGCTTTTGGCTCTCTTTCTTTTCAAAATAGGGAACATAGTTGAATCTAGATGGTCAATATTTGGGTGCACTATGGGTCTCTTTCTATTCAATCTCTCTACTCCTTCCACTATCAAGAGGTCATGGCGATATCCAGGTGGTATGTGATCTGGATCATTCGACGCTCTTCTAGAATATTAGAAAATACAAAAAAAGATGCAATGATGATAATTATTGGAAATTGGGGCAGCGACTTGAGACGTTCATCCATCCTACCAGGTCATATCTATCCAAAAAATGCAAAAAAAAAACATTTTCTATCATTACATTCTAATAGATCAATCTCAAAGCACATCTATCCAAACTAACTTCTTTCTAACTAACACAAGCATTAATCAGATATTTTATGCATATTAGATTGCATACATTCCATTAAGTGCATCAGAAAAAGAAAAAAAACATGTTAGTTGCATACATGATAAATCAAAAAATCAAATGCATCTCATTTACACCATCCTGCATGACATGTCAGTATCATAGGAAAGTAAATCATCCATATATGAGTCTTCATTATAGACACATATTGCATATACATATCATCTAAAAACATCAACATATAGAACATACATGTAGCAAGTAAACCATTGCACATCATATCAAAACATAGCTGCATCACATGTAAGTAAAAATATCTGAGTACAAAGGAAAGGTCGCAAGTCTAAACAATGAGGGTAATCAACATGTATATCATATATATATCAGTGTATCCAGATACAAAAAAATGGTACTACTCAGTGTATACAATGCATCACTACAAAAATGGTACAAGTAGCATGATCAACAAGAACTACCCCCACCCTCGCCAGGAGGGGCATGAGGGGGAGGCATATCAGAATCTGTCTTGTGGGAGGACTTAGGAGCTCTGACACCACTACTCTGTGACCGTTGAGCCCTGCTAGATCTTTGTGACTCTTTATAACTAGTAACCCTCTTAGCAGTAGGAACTGTGCCCTCATAGTGGCATCTCCCATAATCTATCTCCCACTGAGCCTCTCGCCTAGATCTGTAATATCTATCCAAGATATCTCTATGTGCAACATCCTATACACTATCAATAAAGGAGCGGACCTCAGCCTGAGCCTTTCACTCTCTGGACTCTGCAGCTGTCACACGAGACTCCAAAATGGTCACACGGGCATTGGATAAGGCAAGACAGGCTTGCAAATCCTGCATCTACTGGGAGAGTCTCTCAACCTTAGAGGGGTCATCGTCCATACCTCCCATCACTACATCCATATCACCCTCCTCAGTCCGGTCCCCTAGCCCCTCTCCTCCTCTCCTGTCTCAACACCACAGAATCATCCCCACTCTCCGAGCTCTCCCCAGTGCTTCTCCTGCTACTGCCACTCTCCTCTGAGGAACCGATCTCAGCACTTTTCTCATCAAGAGCCTCCACATCTATATCGACGAGCTCCACATCCACTTCCTCAATAATGACCCTATCCTCATGTCAGGGAGCCAAAAATGGTACCGTCTACCTATGTACTCTATGCACCAACTAGGGTGCCTCCTCCTCCTCCAAAATAGCCCCCAACCCAACTCTGGACACACTAGAGTGCCCCCTCTCCTACCACTGCCAACCCTAATACCACCACTAGCACCCTTGGGACCAGGATCATTCCCTCCATCATCACCTCTCCCTCAGTCTCTGTCCCTCCCACCATCCCTCCCATCTTTCCCCCATCCACCANCTCCCTCCCCGTCCACCACCCCTCCCTCCATCATGACCTCCCCTACCATGCTGTACTCATCAATCCCTCCTCATGATAGTCCTAGGCACAGGATGAGATACATCTGTCAAGGCAATCGGACGATGCTGTAACCAATGTGCATCAAACTGTGGTGTAGTGCCTGCTAAAGGAATATAAACTATTAGTATCAAGAAGATCAAAACATAAGTATCACAACAAGATATGAGCATAATCAACAGAGTAGAAAGGAAGTACATAAGCAAAGTAGAAGCAAGACAAACCTAGATCCACAGTGGCAGAATGCTAGGTCCATGCTACAGGAAGCAGTCCTAAGAACTCAATGTGCGTAGCATCTAGTGACACTATGACACCCCAAACATGCGCATCTCTGGACCTCTGAGAAAAATATGCATAGGAATCTGAAACATCCTGCTGCTCACCAAACTGCCATAACACCTTGTCGGTGTTATGGAAATCTATCATATGTACATGGTCACTCACACGACCAATCAGTTATCTCCGCTATCGACAAAAATGGAGATGGATATCCTCTCCATCCCAAACAGGACAATCTCTGTAAGGCCTACAAATAAAGTATGGGACCATGTATAACTGCTAATGCCAGTATGAAAGATGACCCATATGGGTCTAAATAATCACACCATCATACATGTATACATATGGCCTATCGGCCGGGAGAGCACAGGTACCAATAGGATGACAAACAAATATATGCTCCCATGCCCAAATTTGTAGTAAAGTGGCACCACAACCAAGTGACTTACCATCAAGGTAAGCCACATACATCATATGGAAATACATGTGGGCCAACATGCAGGGGCCCCACGCATAGACGGTATGGTCTTGGACCATACTTTGAAGGACACTACTAAAACCAACTAAAAACCCACGCTGACACCAATCAGGGCAAAGGATCCCACAAATCAAACTACCCAACATCGTGGATAGTCTATCTAGGCCTAATCCAAACCTTGACCAAGGAATATCATATCCTTTGGCAAGCTCGAGCTAATCCTGGGGCAGTCTAGAGAGCTTAGTCAAGGTAGTGCCACCAGTGTGAGAGAAATACTCCACTAACTCACCCTGTATAGGGAGTTGGAGGATGCGATACACATCCTCCAAGGTCACAATGCACTTCCTAGTAGGAAGCCAGAAGGTACAGGTCTCTGAGTGCCATTGCTCTACAAGAGCAGAGATCAGACCCCTGTTGGTTGTGATCTTAGGCATATAACAAATCCAATACAAACCCAGCTCACGCAGTACTGACCTCTCATCCTCAGTAAGCTGGAATCTATATACGAGTCGCACCGGTCTAGACTCCTGACAGTGCAAGATACACCTGACAAACTACACAAAGAGTACAAAAATAGAAAAATATCAGTTTCAGTCATTGAGGAAAGCAATAGAAGCTAGAAAAAGTAGATAGCTGACAAAGACATCAGGTATACAGTGTTAAAAAATTGATTGCGGTATTAAACAAACTCAATTGTGGAACTTTTATGTGATTTCGGCACCTAAACTATAAGTGCAGCACTCAAACTGCAATTGCGACAATTTAAACAGGCAAAGGCAACACTTTTATCAAATGCGGCATACAACCAGCAATTGCGGCAAAACCGCAGGCGATTGTGGCAAAGGCATAAATTTTTCAAAAAAGTACACAATTTAAAAGCAATAAATAATGTAATAAATGTCATGCAAAACGAGGAAACTCATCGAATGTCCAGAGCTAGTAGGTCGACGGTATGAATGGACTCGATCAGAGATATGTACAACACCTGGAAGCCTAGCCATCGCTCGAAAAAAGGAAGAAAATGAGGCATAAATCAATAGCAACTTACCAAAGATAATCAAAGCTCCAAATCACAAAGTGACAAACGAAGAGCTCTCTTAGCTACTTATAGGGGTTCCAAGAAACCCTAATTTCACCCAGGAGCTCTGAAATTCCTTCCCGGTCCCTGAAAACTTTGAAGGTCAATTACAGGGGCATTTTAAAGTATTTTTTAGATTCGTCAGCTACCCAGTTCCACAATTTGCAGTTTCAACAAATTAACGCTCGTCTCGCGACTTTTCGCTCAAATTTGTTGAGGGGGCATAAATACACCTACTAAAGGCTGGGACAAGCTGGGGCAAAATTAAAGAATCTTTGACACATTGTGACAAGTCACATCGCATCAAAGAGGGGCAAATGTAGACACCCTAAAATGGACAGGCTTGCGACTTTACATTAAAAACACTAATTTTCATCTATTAATTAA
>MU228359.1:7039509-7052280 GCA_018584345.1 Thuja plicata | reverse complement strand
TCTAAATTCATTCCCCAAATCATCTAATCAAATTCCCAAAATTAATTAAATAATTAATTTTATTTAATTAATTAGCTTTAATTGATTAATTATCATTAAATTAATTAATTAAACTCAATTTCCTATATTTAAATTCAAATATTTAAACTTACTAATTTAATTCTTCCAATTAAATTAATTTCAATTAAATTAATTTAATTTCATCAAATAAAGCAATTATTAATAAAAAAGAATTCAATTATCTCACATGTCAAAAATAGTTATTAAATAAATGAATTAAATATTCATTTATCTTCAAAGAGATAACTCCAATTAGATCACATGGGTTACTCCACCCATCTCTCCAGTCCACATGGGTAACTTCACCCACCTCTTCAATTCAAAAAGGTAACTCATAATTATCTCTTCAGTTAACCAAACTCTGTCTCCTCTTTACCAAATGAAGAGGTGGAGTTTACTGAGGACCTCTCTGGTTCCTTTTGATGTCAACCGTTCATCTCCCCATCTCTGGGATTGATCTCAACCATTCATATCATCACCAATTCCTATATAATAAATCCTTCATAACCATTTGAAGGGTCCAAGATTTCAAGCTCTCGTGCGCCCTTACTCCGTCAGTTTGGTGCTAGCATTCAAGCCATCTTGCGACCACACACACACATTTCAATTGTCAAATTCTTGAAGCTTCTCAAGTCATAGACGCTGCCCTGCCAATATTGAGCATCAAGAACAATGTTTCGGAAGGAGTAGAGAGAAACAATAGAAGCTTCAAGCATCGTGGGGTTTGCGTTTATTCATCTTCCTTTCTCTTGCTTGTACATTTTATTGCTCACGTTTCTGTTATTCATTTAGTAGTCATTATATACTTGATCTACATTCATTTGTGAAACCCTTGCTACTAACCCTTGCCTTTGGAAAGCTATGGGAACCGAAAAGAGAGGCATACATTATGAAGATTTGAAAAGTTTTATGAACAGGAAATTCAAAGACCAGATTCCCTTAAAACCCGAGGCAACTCCATTTAGACAGAAACAAAGGAATTACAACCCCAAAGTTGTTGATGCCATATTAAGGGAAGTTGATAAAATGCTCAAAGAAAGGATCATATACCCTATCCATCATTCTACCTGGGTAGCAAATATAGTTCCTGTGAGGAAGAAGAATGGAGAGATAAGAATTCATGTTGACTTCAGAAACCTTAATTAATCTTCCTTGAAGGACAATTATGCACTTCCCAACATGTATCATCTCTTGCATATGATGGCCATAGCCAAAATGATGTCCATGTTAGAAGGCTTCTCAGGGTATAACCAGATTAAATTTGAGAAAGAAGACCAGCATAAAAGCTCTTTCACCACTCCATGGGGCAACTTTGCATATCATAGAATGCCATTCGGGTTAATCAATGCTGGAGCCACCTTTCAGAGAGGTATGGATCTTTCCTTTAGTGATATGAAGAACAAAATAATTGGTATGTATCTGGATGATCTTACTGTATTTTCTAGGAAAAGAGTAGATCACATAAATAATTTACGAAGAGTATTGAAAAGGTGTCGAGAAAATGGGATTTCATTGAACCCCAAGAAGTTAGTTTTTTTGTGTAATTGAAGGGAAATTGATGGGTCACATTGTTTCCCAATAAGGCATAAGGATCGACCCAGAAAGAGTAAGAGAAATCCAACAATTGAGTTTACTTGTGAACAAAACTGGAGTGAAATCATTTTTCGACCAGGTCAACTTTCTTAGGAGATTCATTCTAGATTTTTCTGAGATTACCAAATGCATAGTGAACATGATGAAGGGAAATGTGAGTTTCAAGTGGAATGATTCTGGTAAACAAGCTTTCAAGAGCATAAAGGATTCCATAGCCAACGCTCCTGTGTTATGTCACCCAGATTATAAGAAAGATTTCATAATCTATTGTTATTCTTTTGAACATACTCTATCAACCATCCTAATGTAGGAGAATGAGGAGGGAATCCAAGCTCCCATTTATTTTATGAGAACAACTTTGAAAAATAATGAACTGAGATACTCTCAGACTGAAAAGCATGCTTTCACAGTTGTAAAGGCTTTAAAGAATTTCAGATTTTACATTTTACACTCTCACTCTCTGGTGTATGTGCCTAATATTGCAGTAAAAATCATATTGACTCAACAAGATGTAGGATGTAACAACAGAGGAGCATGGGTGGAAAAAAACCAAGAATATGATATAGAGATCAAGCCCACCAAGTTGGTGAGAGGGAATGCACTATGAAAGGTGATGGTAGAAAAAAAAGTAGACGAAGATCTAGAAACTACACATTTGGTTCTAGCGGTAAGTATGCAAGACCCTTGGTTTGAAAACATTGTATATTTCCTAACATATGGTGAATGCCCTGAAGGGTTAACTTCAAAGCAAAGAAGAGATCTAAAACTGAAAGCTTCTAAATATGTAATTTGGGAGGACAGACTATATAAGAGGTTTATAGATGGAACTTTCATCTAGTGTGTCGACAGACAACAACAAGAGAAGCCATTAAAGATGTTTCATGATGAAGCTTGTGGAGGACACTTCTCCTCATCAGTCACTGCATTCAGGTTTTTGAGGCAGTGTTATTACTAGCCAGGAATGTTTAGAGATGCTTACCACTGTGTAGCGAGACGTGAAAAATGCAAAATGTTTATTGGAAAGCCTTAGTTGGCAACACTACCTTTAAGACTAGTGGTAATTGAGGGTCCTTTCCAGCAGTGGGGTCTTGATTTTATTGGTCCTATAAATCCCACGTCTAGCACGGGTTATACATACATAATCACTGCAATTGATTAGTTCACGAAATGGGTGGAGGAGAAAGCAACCAAGAGAACCACTTCAGAGGTGGTATGTGAGTTTATTAAAGAAAACATTCTAGTAATATTTGGTGTGCCTGTTAAGTTAGTTATGGATAATGCCGCATAATTTTCCTCTCAAGAAATTACTAAATTTTTCTTTGAGTATGGCATCATGATTAGTCATTCATCTAATTACTTCCCTCAAGGGAATGGTCAAGCTGAGTCCAGCAATTAAAATTTGGTAAACATCATGAAAAAGCTCGTGGAAAATAACCAGAGAACCTGGCATAAGAAAATCTATGAAGCCCTCTAGGCGGATAGAGTGACTCCCAAAAGAGCCATTGGTGTATCTCCTTTTGAACTTGTTTATGGGGTATAAGCCAGTCTCCCATTACCATTAGAGTTAGAAACTTACAAATTGAGAACAACAATAGAGGATGGCATGTATGAAGATGGTTTAGAAAAAAAGGATTTTGTACTTGAACAAAATGGAAGAAGAAATGGAAAAAATGGTTTATCATATCACATGGCACCAAATGCATGTAAAGAACTTGTTTGACAAAAAGAGCACACCCTAGAAATTTATGGAGGGAGACATGGTGTTGTTATGGGACAAGCATAGAGCACCCAAAGGCATGCACATAAAATTTGAAACATTATGGAAAGTACCTTTTAAGATCCATCAGGCATTTGAGAAGAATTATTTTAAACTGACTTATCCAGATGGTGAGGTGCTACCCCTGATGTATAATGGTTAGGATTTGAAGCTCTATCAGATCTGAATTTAAAATAGGTAACCCATGTATTGTACTATAGTTACGTTTAGTTCCTATTTTGTTTTTCCTAGTTAGGCTTCCAACCTGCTTCCTTTTTTGTGTCTTGCTTTAGTTTTTTTTGTGAGCCACCTTTAATTGAGCTTTGCAAAACTAGAGATTTGAGTTCCTTGCTTGGACATGTGAATGTCCAAGTCCCTAGACAGAGCTAGCTATTTCCCCACTTTCAGTCTGCATACCTTTATACAAAAGTGGAAGTTTAAGTTGATAGTAGTGGTTTTGAAAGTATTGTGATGTTCTAGAGTCTAATTCTAAACTATCCCCTTAGGATAGTTGACCTTTATCAGATTTTCCCAATTTCACTTCTCCTTGCGAGATGGGGGAATTATATTTGAAGCCATGCTTAATCAGGTGAGTTTAAGATCCCAGATTTGTTAAAGGTCATAATTAAGAGACTTCTAACATTTATCTTCTATGATTTTGGAGTTTTTAGCTTGAATACTTTATATTTCTTCATTGGCGGAAAATTGGGTTCAGGCTTCTCCGCTGGTGGAAAAGCACCAGCAGGGTGCGGTTTCCACAGTTGACTATTCCATGATACCTCAGCAAGTTGGTACAGTTTGAAAGTGGATGATCTGGGCTTAGGAAGATTATTTCATTTAGAATACATCCCTGTAGACCAAAAGGAATGACTAAATGGAGAGAAATCTAAGATGTAAGCCTGCTGGCAGAAAAGAAAAAAATAGCTTCTCAACTACTCCAATAGGCAGGTTTCGACCCACAGAGTATGTTTTCTGCCAAACCATTAAAATGAAGGATTTTCAAAGGGAAATCAATCTCATAAGTGATTCAAGGCATGAACAAAGCCATTTAAATCAACAAATATCATTTTATCATCTCAATAGGCTAAAATTCTCTTTTGGCAGATTTTGAAATAGAGAGCACTCCAAAAGCATTTCTCTACCTAAAGGAGAAGTGGAAAAGTAATTTTATGCTACATCAGGAAATTTACTGTTATAGTTACTAAAGTGAAAAGACATTTCTCAATATCCTGTAAGAGAAAAGTAATTAATCCAAATAATGTCACTTTACTTCATAACAAACTTTTTCCATTAATGCTTGGGTCTTTTCATTCATGTGGCACGGGAAGTCGACCGTTGAACGGTAAGAATTCAAAAGTTATAAAATTAGTTGAAGGTTGCAAACAAGAGCTACCATTTGTTTGACAAACTATTTGAATTGTAAGCCTCTGATATTGATCATTCTTTTCCTTGCATTCCTGAGAGATATTCTTGTTTCCCGAACCAAATCATTCAAAGCATGGCTTCCAAATTTATGGGATTCGATGGAATGAACGAAATCACCTCCAACTGGTATAAGATCTTATATACATCTCTAAAGTTCTTTGATATGCAAAAATTTCATAACAGGCTAAAAGTGGACCATATGCATCCCATCACTAAGAAATTGAAGGAGAGCGGATTAGTAGAAGCGGCTGGTTTTCTTGTAGCCGTTCAAGCCCCTGAACTGATTTGGGAATGTATAGCTCGATACAACCCAGACACCAAGAAAATCCTCTTTCCCAATGATACAGTGTTTCTCTCTATCGATAGAGAATCAGTTCAAAACTCGCTTCGCATCCCAAAGCAAGCTGAGTATTTAGAAATGACATACAGTCAACGGTGACTGAATACATAGCAAAGAAGTCAGTTTGGAAGAAGGAGATAATGAAGGCATGGTTCCAAGAGCCTAGAAGTGCCAAAGGGAAGCTACCAAAAACACTATATGGCACTAACCTAAAACCAAAAATCATAGACATCCTGGTGCTACTCCAAAGGATCAGAGGTGAGAGTGAGGCACTCAATTTTGTAGATCATCATTTCTTCTTGGTGCAGGTAATTTGTTCTCAGCATCATTTTATTGATTGGGCATTCATGGTAAGAGAAAATATGGCCAATGCCTTAGATAGAGCAAAGCATCAAAATGAATTTCATTTGTCTTCAGTTCTATTGTATATATTGGCCATGATCCAAATTTGGCCAGGGCTTCCTAGATTAGAAGAATTTCCTGATGATGTTAAGAGCTACAAATTTTTCCCCTCTTTGTAGTTACATAATAGTTATATTGATTACCTTCAAGTTAATGATGCATTCACAATGAGACTGTGTAGGGAGCTACAAGGTTTCCCAGAAAGGAGATTCTCTCCCAAGGCCATGGCTTTTATCAAGTAGTTTGGATGTTATTTCATTCAATTTGGGGATTTCTCATACATTCGTCTTGCAGGATTCGATGAATTCCCTTTGAAGCTACCCATATATCCTACTGATATGATCATGCTGGTGGAGGTGACAAGACAAGTGCTTCAAGTGAATTTGATCTATGCTAATGCCAGGAAGAAGGGCTATGACTTCCCCATGACTATCAAAGATTACAGTTTTGCATCCTGGTCAGAGGTGAAGAATGTTCTAAAGACATTATCAAAGAGGTTTTCATTAGAAACCTATGATGTTTTGAGACCACAGTATGATCCTGTTAATTATGCTCATGAATACTTGCAAATAAGCCAAGCTATCCATCATGTAGATGACATCGAGGACTAATGAGCCAACTACAAAGATGATTTGGAGAGTAGAGAGAGATTCTATGCTAGGTTAACTATTGAAAAAATAAAAAATTTCAATGTTAACATAGCAGTGGAGGGGTTAGAAGATGATGGTAATCACATTTATGAAAATACATACTTGGAGAAGATAAAGCTCATCCCCATCAATTCTGAGCCCATGTTGGATCAAGCCATCGGTGACTTACAAAATTTAATGAGTGGCATCTACAAGAAGATAGAGAAGTGGGTTGAATGGATGATGGGAATAAGGAAGAGGTTAGAAAGGAAGCCTCCTACTCAAAGGACCCTGACAAAGGATACTTGCAACATTGCAACAAATTCTTCAGTGATACTCCCAACTATGAGAAAAATTTCATCTCGGCCAACTCAGGGAGGCGATGAACCTCCTAAAAAAGAAGTTCAACCAAAGAAGACTTGTGGAGAAGGCCCACTTCCAAATATTGGGTTGACAGAGGAACCAACCAAAGGTGTGAAACCAGAGCAGTCAGGTAAAGTAGTCACTATAGATGTACCGACTAACACTTCAACCCAAGACACTCGAAGGTGAGAGTCCCCTATTGTAGTAGAGGTGGGTGAAGATACCTCCAATGCCTTAGCTACAGAATCAGATGAGAGGGTTGAGAAGCAACAAGAGGCTACCCAAGTCATCAGATTAGTGTCTTCTTCCCCTACCTCTATAAATCCATTTTCTTCAAGACCAAAGTCTACTCCTCCAGTCATTAGGAAACTATTTATAGAGGAGTTGGTCTCTTCCACTAAGGTCACCAGCATCAAATCATGGATAGAGAACACTCAGGAGCGCAAAAGAAAGAGAGTGGAAGAAGGAGCTCCTAGCAAAGATACTTTAGCTCGAGCTTTGCAGCCCAATGCCACTATAGAAAAGGCTAAGGAAGTAAAGATGCTATCCACCTTGGACCAGGATCTAGAAACTGGGTACTTCACCATGGAGGTAGCAAAACCCACAAAGGAGGGCAGGTTTGAAGATTTAACCCCTTTAGATTTTGAACTACACTCATTTGACATGGGTTTATCTCGGCATGATACCAAGGTGGATTGGTGGAAATATACTAATATAGTGATTGAAGAAGAACTAGAAGAACTTAAAACATCTAAGGTACAGCTTAAGGCTGAAGTCACTGAACTGACTAATTTCATCCGACAGTTGGTCACTCCAGTTGCTAGTATTCCCAGTACTTAGACTAGATTTGATCCCAATGCCATGGAGAATCAAGCCATAATAGACAAATTGTAAGAGGATAGGCACTTCATGTACATTAGCAAGGGATGGGTTGAGAGACTCAAATCTGAAGGATTGGTAGTTGTCAAACAACTGGGTAATGCTCTCTTAAGACTGGAAACAGAAAGGAACAACATTGAGAAGAACTTGCAAACTCTCACATCTGAGAGAGTGAAGTGTTAGGAGTGCATAGTGATGCTCCATGTGGTAGTAAAGATGAGACCAAAGAGGCATTGAAAGCCAAGATTATACAAAAAGGAGATGAACCTCTAATCGAGTGGCTTCAAAGTCTAGAGTTCAAAATTGAGATGATCATTTAGGCTGAGACTGGGTTGCAACAAGTAGATGTTAAGATCAAGGAGGAATAGAATAAAGACTTTAAGATTATTCAATGTCTACAAACAGAATAAAAAATGAGTGGACAAGGCAAAGAAATGATAGGATTGGCCAATATGCAGAAATCATTTTCTGATTATGTGCATAAGTTGTCAGAGCAGTCTTCCACCCATTTGGACAAAGTGCCAGAACTCCAGCAGTTGAGTGGATGTATTTATAAGGCCATGGAAGAATTGAAGGATGGGATAAATGCAATTAAGAGCCTAGCCAAGGAGCATTCCAGGTTGCTCATCTGATATACCAATGTCCATGTCAACATGCATGAATAGCTCATCAGAGTTATTACATCTGTCACCGCCTATAGGGCTAAATTAGGCAAAGGGAATGAAACTAAAGCTTGAATAGATTCTCCCTTTGTACAAAATTTTGATGATATTGTAAGGGATAAACCTTTGTTTATCATTCCTTCTTAAAATAAGTTGAACCATTTCAGTTACTCTTTTTGTAACGGCCAAGACTCAAACTCTATATGTACTATACTGAAAGCTAATACAAAGGTCGGCTAAAGTTTGGTGTGAAAGATAGCATTTTGTGGAGTCAATTGTGTGTCTGAATACCATTGCTTTAATTGTTCCATTGTATTTCATTTACCTTTCTATTGAATTAAAATTTTTCTTTGAAGTTGGATTTTCATTCTGTATTCAAATCAGAGTTAAGCATTATGATTTGATAGAGTTAATTAAAGGGAAAATCTATTGTTATCCTAAGTTTGAGAAACATTTTTGTGATATAGATCAATTCATTCTCATTTTATCATTAATATTTAGTCTTGCATCTACATTTTCAGTAGTCATTTATGCATTACCAGTTTTGGGGTTCAATCTGATTGATGAAATCTCAGAATCGGCTAGATTTACAGTTGATTATCCTGTCTGAGCTATTTCTTGCCTAGGTTTAGCTTGGTTTACCTCTTCTCTTCTCGGGTCAAGAACATACCCCCGTTAGATTAGGAAAGATCAAAATTCACTAAAAATAAATCATACAAGGGAGTTGTACCTTTAAATTCATAGGGATGTTAGTTTACAATTATAATTTCCTAACTGTTGTATTCAATTGCTTCTTCATATTTGGGTATTTTAGAGTTATAATAAGAAAGAACAATTTGTTTACCAACATACTACAACAACATACTCTGCCTCTACTATAGACTAAGAGATGTAATTCTATTTCTTACTAGTCCAAGAGACTAACCTCTTTGCAATAAATAACACTCCACCACTAGTTCTCTTCCTGTCATCAACATTTCCTACTCAATCAGCATCAGTAAAAGCCTTCAAATCAAAGTTTCCTCCTTTCTTATACCATAATCCATAATCTTTAGTGACCTTGAGATATCTCATAATCCTTTTGATATCCATCAAATTATTCTCTCTAGGATTAGCTAAAAACCTTGCAACAATACCAACTGCTCATGCAATATCAGGCCTTGTGTGAACAACATATTGAAGTTTACGAATGATGGATATGTAGGTAGTCTGATCTACCTCCTTTGAGTAATCATCCTTAGACAACTTATGTCCAGTAGACATAAGTGTCCCAACTGGTCTGGAATCTTCCATTCCAAATTTCTTCAATATCTCTTTGATGTATTTAGACTGAGTAATGTAAATACCATCCTTCATCTGATGAACTTGTAAACCAACAAAGAATTTGATTTCTCCAAATATAGACAACTCAAATTCTTTACTCATTGCTTCAAAAAATGATTTGCATAAATCATCATATCCATTGAATAGTATATCATCAACAAATATCTTTTCTAATAGTATCTTGTTCTAAGGTCCCTCTTTTATGTACAAGCTACTATTATCATTAGTTCTCTGAAATCCAATACTTACCAAGTAACCATACAGTCTTACATACTAGGCTCTAGGTGCTTGCTTCAGTCTATACAAAGCTTTGTGTAATTTTCAAACCATATTCCTTTTGTTAGGATCATCAAAACCTTCAGGTTTCTCAATATAGACTTCTTCTTCTAGAATTTCATTCAAGAATTCAGATTTTACATCCATTTGGTATACCTTGAATCCTTTATGTGCTTCATATGAGAGAAGAGTTCTAATTCCTTCAAGTCTTGCAACAGGAGAATTTTTTTTTCCATAATCAATTCCCTCTTCTTGAGCATATCCTTTACACACTAATCTTGCCTTGTTTCTAGAAACTTCACCCTTTTCATTCAAATTGTTTCTAAAAACCCACTTAGTACCAATCACATTCTTGTCTTTTGGTCTAGGCACAAGAATCCAGGTTTTTCTCTTTTCTATCTGCTCAATCTCTTAATTCATGGATTCTATCCAACTTTCATCATTCAATGCATCTATAATGGTTCTAGGTTCAAATTCACTAAGAAAACATGTACCTTTAAGTTTGTTCCTTGTCATTATACCTTATGTCTGATCTCCAATTATTTTCTTAGGTGTGTGATGCCTTCTAACATATTTTGCAAGTACAAGTTCCTTCATTTTTTATTCTGGGCTTGCTCCACTTGGTTCACCATGCTCAAACACTTTATTCTACTCTTCTGATTGAGACTCGAGTTCCACTATCTGAGACTCGGTTGCCTCTGTCTGAGACTCAGTTCCCTTTGTCTGTGACTCAATTTCTTCTGTCAGTAGCTTGGGTTGCACATGTTGCAACTTGGGTTGAACTAGTTGTAACAAAATTTGTGTTGAAGAATTTAGTGGTTGACATGGTTGTTGTCCAATTACATTGCTTGTGTCTTAGGGATAGTATCAGGTTCATAATACACAAAATTCATGTAGTCGTCGGGCTCTTTACTGCTATGTTCTTCACTTCTCTTTGCAAACTCATCAATATTTACATGTACACTTTCTATGAATTTATGAGTAGAAAGATTCAAACATTTATATGCTTTTATTTTACCAGAGTAGCCTAGGAATATGCCTTCATCTCCTTTTACATCAAATTTTCCATTTCTTTCTTCCTTCAAGATGTAATATTTAATTTTGAATACTTTAAAATAAAAAACATTGGGTTCATAGCCATACCATAATTCAAAGGGTGTCTGATCAGTACCTTTCTTTAGTTGAACTTTGTTCAAGGTGTGAGCTATAGTGCTGATAGCTTCCTTCATGTATTTGGTTGCAACATTCTTTTCAATCATCAAGGTTCTTGCACAATCCATAATATATATGTTTTTGATTACGGTAAAAATAGGTTTTGAAGGGACCCCAAAACCCTTTAACAAAGCAAAGAATAGAAAGACATTAAAGCCCAAAGAACAACAGGCTGCCCCAAGGAAGGAAGTAGGCCACAAAGGGACAAATTCCAGATATAACAATAGGCAGAAACAAAGAAAAAAAATAACAAAAGACGCTAGAAGGAAAATAGAGAAAAGAACCGCCAGCACCGAGATCAAGACAGAGTCTTCAGGAAACTCTTAGAATCCTCCAGCTGAGTCTTCATAGTCTTCACATTGTCTCTCAGCTTCTAGACATCTGGATCCTCAACCTTCTGCTTCTTAGACCTAGTGTGAGTGCCAGGTCCCATCTGTTGGGAAGGATCAGAATGTTCAATGGTGTCTTTGTTTCCTTCCAGCCAATTTCTTAGAGACATTAAATTCTCCATAGTAGACCTCATACCTGTGTTCACCAGCATAAGTAGATGTTTTAGCATTTCCTCATTCCCACTTATTTTCTTCTGGATAGGTATCATGGCTATCTCGACAACTTTTTTTATTTTTTCATCAATTTCAAAGCCGTTATCATGAACAGGGACATTGACATTTTGAGGAAAGTCCTTTATGAGAATAGTCATAGTTTCCTCAATCATAGAGCTCTTATTTTCCAGCTTGATACATCTATTCTTAAGTTCAACCAGATCACTCTGCACCCACTTATCCAAATTGTAGCTATAGATAGATTTATTTTTTGCAGTCTCAAGGGGAGACATAATAATGGTCCTTCTAACCTGTGAATCCATCCTTCTAATATCTCTTTGAAGAGACTAAGGTTTTCTACCCTGAATGATTCTCTCACTTTCTTCTTCCATAGTCTCCTTCTCAGAGCTAGGAGAATCATGGGACTCCAAGTTTTCCTCTTCCAAAACCTTAAAACTATTGTCCCCCGAGTTATCAGCATTACTATCCATAAGATTAATATCAGTTTCTTTATTTTTGTTGGCAATCTTCTCAAACTCAATCTCTTTATTCTCATTTCCTTCAGTATTAACATTCTCCAGAACATAGTTAAATTTTTCCCCTGTTTTAAGATTATCATGACTTTCCTTAGGGTTTTCCTTGGCATTTTTAATTTTAGGATCCTCCGAATCCTTCACCACAGGGGTCTGGGTAGTGGGGTTATTCTCAGCATTAGGATCCATCTGATGATTTTGGACACCATCAATTTTAGTTTCCTGAAGGATAAGCTTCTCACCATCAGACTCCTGGAGGATAGGACTAGCAGGGGTGTCTAGAGCATTCTTTTCTGACCCAGAGGCAACACTAAGGTGCTCATCATTCTTCAGCTCAACCAGAGGCTTAGAAGGAGATGACTCAGAGGGTAGAGAGGCTTTCTTAGATTTAGGAGTCTTAGACAGAGAACCCACAGACTTCCTCTTTTTAATCTGGGTAGGGATAGGGTCGGGAATATGGTCTCTGGCATAATCAGCTATAAGGAGGATAAGCCCGACATGGAGGATAGGGGAATTCTTCACTCTATAGTCAGTAATGCTCTGGTTAAGTGACCAGAGGAGAAAATAGGGGAAATAAATGCGTATCTCATGTCTAAAATGATTAACTAGGGTAAAATGATAATTATAGACCCTAGAGAATCTACCCTCCAGAGTAAAGTATTCCATTATAACTTTAATAACAGAACCCCAAATTTTATCAATATTCTCCATGTCGACATAGTCTTTCTTACCTTTCACCAAAAGAGCCCTCTCCTCATCAGTGATAGGAAATTTCT
>MU228359.1:7018629-7039428 GCA_018584345.1 Thuja plicata | reverse complement strand
AGAAACCTCTGAATCAAAACCATGAAGTCTCTTAAGAAAATGGTGAACATGACCTTTCTTCAAAATTCTCCACACTTCCTTTTCCTTCTTCCACTTGCATTCTGCAGGCTCTTCCCTTCTGAGATCATCACCCATGGCAACAATCAACACCTGCTCTTTTTTCACAGGCTGGGAAACGTTATTATTTTGATTAATCTTAGTCAGGTGAGAGATTTTAATCTGAGTCGCAATCCTCTTCACATGCTCAAACTAGACACAGATAAAAATAATAATAGTTGCATGCATTAAAGTTTGTGCTTTCATGATTAGAGTAAAAATCCCAATCTTGGATATGTACTTCACATTGTTTTGGCCGTCATTCCAAATCCCCCCAATCTGAGATGAATTAATTAGTATCATTAAAAACCCTTTTAATGACTCCTTATTTTTGCCTGATTTTATCATAATTGATAATTGATTTGACCGTGTCATTACTAATAGGTATGCCTTTCCATTTTTGAATCCCGTCACTTTTGGCTCCAATATTGGCAAGATAATCAGCAACCTGATTAGTCTCCCAATAATTATGAGATATATGGAACACTTCAAAGGATTTAACTATAGATTTAATTTTGAGGATAATATGCTCTATAGTCCAGGAAGGGGGGTTGATATCTTTAATATTGTTAATAATATTTAAAGAATCACCTTCGAGCCAGACTCTTTTGAATCCCATTTCTTCCACCAGCAGGATAGTGTTGAGGGCCGCCAAGGCCTCAGCTCTATGATTAGATTGAAAACCCAAGGTAATAGATATAGCACCTAGATAGTTACCAAAACTATCTCTGATGATGCCCCCGCCCCCAGAGACACCCGGGTTTCCTTTAGAGGCACCATCAAAATTGGCTTTGACCTAGCCAATTGGAGGAGCAGTCCAGACAGATAATTCTCTTTGGGAACAATCTTGAGTTTTGAGGAGAGGAAAGTTCCAAGTAGACCAATTGACATCCAGGATGAGAGATCTGTATTTTCTATTTCTATTATTTATAGCAGAACTGAAATTTTCCTTTAAAGATCTAGACATTATGTTGAAGATAATTTCAGGTTTAGAGATTTTCTCTCTGAAGATTCTATTATTTCTTTCCTTCCAGATACTCTAGCAAAGATGAGGCAGAATAAGATTCCAAAAGTTTCTAGCCATATCATTATCAAAAGGGCATCTCCATTGAGTAACAAACTCCTGCCAAGAGTTAGGAAAGAACCGAACCAAATTCCAATTTTGAAAAACCAAAGACCAAACTTTCTGGGTAAAACTACAATGGATCATGAGATGATCACAGGATTTAGCTTGTTCAAAGAAAAGACTGCATCTATTAACATGAGAGAAGCCTCTTTTTACCAAATTATCAATAGTTAGGGGCTTATTCTAGATAAGAATCCAAAAGAAAAAGTTAATCTTTGGAGTAAGGAGATTATACCAGATAGTAGCACATTAATGCTTATCATCCTTGGAGAAAAAGAAGGAGTAGGCAGAGGCCACCGTGAATTCACCATGAGGAGATAGGTTCCACACAATCTTATCTGGAAAATTATCTTCACTGAACCAGGACTGCAATTCTATCATAAGGGGTGATAAATTGCTATCGATGCTAGAGAGATCCTTCCAAGAATTGTTATTCCTATAGTCAGAAACTTTATATCCAATAGTATTTTTAGCTTGGGTAATAAAGTCCTTCCAATCTTTTCTTTCTGACAGGGGATATTCATAGATCCAAGGATCATCCCAGAATTCAATAGTGGACCCATCTCCCAATTTCCATCTTATTCCTTTTCTCAAAAGATCAATGGAGGAACATAAACTATTCCAGATGTAAGATCCATTAACTCTAGCTTCATTGTTTAGGAGATCCTTCAAGCTGTTAGAGTTGATGAGATATTTGTTTTTAATTATACTATTCCATTTTTTAAAAATCACCAAATATTCTCCACACTTGCTTAGCCAGAAGAGCCTTATTGATAAGCTTAATAGGTCTTATCCCCAGACCCCCTTTATTTTTAGGCTTACAGACTTTTTCCCAGGCAATCAGACTGAACCTTTTTTTATCTTCAACACCAGACCATAAGAAGCATTTTTGGATAGTTTCAAGAACCATTGCATACTTATGGGGGATCTTAAAGAGGCTTAAAGCATACACAGGCAAATTTTGTAATGTCAATTTCAAAAGCTAAAGTTTACCTAAACTGCTAAGGAGAGCACCTTTCCAACCTGCCAACTTCCTATTGAATCTATCAAAAATTTGGTTCCAGAAGCTATTTGGAGGTTTAGAATAAAGAGGGAGCCCCAAATATGAAGAGGGAAGAGCATCAATGCTACAACCAATAATTTTAGACATCTTATATTGTCTCTCAAGTGGGGTATTGATAAAAAAGATGGATCTCTTATCCCAATTGATGAGTTGACCCATTGCCGAAGTGTAGATAGATAAAGCTTTTTAAAGATTCCTAGCTTCTTTCACAGTAGCTTCACCCATAATAAGAGTGTCATCAACAAACTATTCATGGGAATAGGAGGCTCTGGCTGAGGAGGGATGGAGACCCGAGATTAGGCCAATATTAACAAGTTTAGAGATATATCTTCCCAACACTTCAGCCAATATAGAAAATAGAATAGGAGAGATAGGGTCCCCCTGCCTTAGACCCCTAGAAGGTTTGAAAAAATTGGAAGAGCCACCATTCACAATCACAGAGGAAGTCACAGTAGAGACCAGCTGATTAACAATTTTAATTACCCCTGCATCAAAACCAAAGTTGCTTAAGACTTTTTGGAGAAATAGCCAGTCAACCCTATCATAGGCTTTAGATAAATCCAATTTCATGAGAAAGCCATGTTTCTTGGCAGTTTCAAGGGAGTGTATATTCTCATGAACAACCACAATGGAATCTAGGATTTGTCACCCTGGAACAAATCTAGTCTGCTGAGGAGATATAATTGAAGGTAGAAGAGAAAGAAGTCTAGAAGTCATAACTTTAGCTATAATCTTGTATATTCCATTACAAAGACTGATTGGTCTGAAGGATTCCACCATATTAGCACCATGGAATTTAGGAACAAGAACTAAGAAGGTGGCATTAAGTTCTCTAAGAAGAGATTTAGTACCAAACAATTCTTTGACAGCATTAAGAACATCCTGACCAGTAATCTCCCAAAACTGCTGGAAGAAGAAAAGGGGAAATCCATCAGGACCTGGAGATTTTTCGCCGTGAAAGGAAAAGACAACATCTCTGATTTCCTTATCATCCGAGATAGCCTTAAGTCTGGATTTGGTATTACTATCTATTAGAGAAGGAATAGCAGAGAGAATTTTGTTTTGGTTCTGGGAATCAAGCATGTCTTCTTTATATAGAAGTAGTGAGAAGGAATGAAGCATTTCCTTTCTTATCTCTTCTTCCTTAACTAGATTCTTATTGTTGACTTTTAAGGAAGAAAATCTGTTGATAGCTTTGTGTTTCATTGCAGTCATATGAAAAAATCTAGTGTTTTTATCCCCATCTTTAAGCCAGAGAGCTCTTGATCTTTGCCTCCAGAAGGACTCCTCTTTAGAAATGATGTTATGATATTCATCCACCAAGACATTCTCCATACATCTATGCTCCTGTGAGAGACCCTCTTTTTGAATAACCTCTTGAATAGTCTTGATCTCTTCCTTTTTGATACTTTTAGCCTTGAATATGTCCCCAAAGACTTCCTTATTCCAAGTTTTAACATTTTTTTTAACATTACTCAAATTTTTGGCTATCTTATACATGTCAGTGCCTTCCTGATTATGATTCCACCATTTAGAAATGTAGTCTTTTAGGTTAGGGTGAGCTAACCACATCTTCTCAAAACAAAACAGGATATTCTTTTTGCCATTCAAGATATTAGCATTGAAGATTATAGGGAAATGGTCAGAACCAATCCTAATAGAGGAAGACAAAGAACATGAAAATTTAGAAAGCCAATCAAGAGAGAGGAGGGTTCTGTCAAGTTTCACCTATATGAGATCAGCACCAGTTCTTCTGTTTGACCACGTATAGGAAATACCTTCCAACTCCATATCAAAGAAAGATTGATCATTAATATACTCCATGAGATCCATTCTGCTATCAACTTGAGAAAGTGCACCACCCATTTTATCTCCTACTAGAAGGGGAGTATTAAAGTCCCCCATCACGATCCAACTAATTGCCTGGAAATTATTCCTAATTTCTTTAAGTCTTTTCCAGAATCTAAATCTTCCACTTTTTGTATTAGGGGCATAGATATTCATGAGGTTCCAAGAACAATCCAATTTAAGATGTTTGACACAAATAAGGATAATGTTCTTCTCAACATGAATCTTCTTGCAATTTACAATAACATTGTTACAGAAAATCACAACACCACCAGAGGCACCATCAGAGTCGCTGCCAATAATACTACCATTCTTAAAAGGGTTAATTTTCTCAACTTTCTCTCTAGACATTTTAGTTTCCTGGATAAGAATAATATCAGGGTTTGTGTCTCTTGCCAAATTTCTAAGAACATCTTGTTTATGAGGACTATTTAGACCTCTTATATTCCAAGACAAAATCTTCATTTAATGGATTGGGGAGAAAATCTCAGGGATAGTAGATTGTTTACCATCCGCAATAATCTGTTTTTCTTCTAGCTCTCTCATAGCTTTATGAGAAGGTCTACCTCTTCCTCCCTGGGGCGATCCTACATCATCTTTCTTCCTTCTGGTCTAGACTCCCCCTAGAGGGGTTATTTCTGCCTTCTTCCCTGATTCTTGAGCTTTTAGATTCAGTGCTCCTTTCTTAGAGGGTTTTTTGTCTTTCTTATTATTTTTCACCTCAGACCATAGGGATTCCTTCTTTTCTGAGATAGGAGATGAATCATCAAAACTTTCTTTTTGATTGTCCTCTTCACTAACTTCAGACCAGCTCTTTCTATTGCTTCCATTAATAATAGATATCACCTGCTCATTCAGTAAAGGTGAAGGTCCCAATTTGTCAACAACTATTACTCCTTGACCACTTGTTTCAGGGAAGCAACCATTCTCATTTTGTTGTTCTATTCTTGGGACTTGTGGCTCCTTTTCAACACAAACTTCCAGAGAAACATTTTGGGGCTGGAGATCCTTCTCCCTATTCCTGGCCAGAGGGATTTGATAAGCAGGTAAGGAGTCATCCACTTTTCTCCCTTGTTCTGTTATAAATGGGTCCTCCTGCTCCAGGATCTGAGGTAAATCCTTATCAACTGATAACTGAAAAATATCTTCCTCTTGCTGATTTGTTAGATCAACATTTAGGTCTTCTATTGATTTTTTCTCTTCTAATGCATTCAAGGGGATTGGAAGAGAGGGAGAAGAGCCTTTTTTCTCTTTCCAAACAAATCTTGAATCTTTCTTTTTAGATTTAACAGAAGGTTTAAGAGGACATTGTTTTTCCCAATGACCATATTTTTTGCAGGTAAAGCAGGCAAAGGGGATTGATTCAAACTCCATAACTTGATTATAAGTACCCAGCTTTGATTTAATAGAAATAACTTTCGGGAGGTCTGTCTTTTGATTAATGTTGACACAGATTCTAGCATAGACTAATCTAGTCTTAGTAGCTGTCATTGGGTCAATAGATAAGAGCTCCCCAAATGAACGAGCCAATCCTGAAAAAACATCTTCATGCCAGTATTCTAGAGGAAGACCCTGGAATCAAACCCACACTGGGGCTGATTCGAACATATCCATATTAAGATCAAGATTTGTCCCCCATTTTTGAAGAGCCAAAGACGATTTACCAAACATCCAAGGACCCCCACACAAAACTACAGAAAGGTCTTCAAAACTAGAAAAATCAAAAGTGAAAAAACCTTTTGGTAGGGCGGCTATGTCGACTTGGCCTTTTAACCTCCATTTTCTTGCTGCATAAACCCTTACCGTATCAATATTAGGTCTTGGTCCCATAAACTTTCCTATTAGCATATTTTTCATTGAAGCTACTGTATGATCAACCAGTGAATCAGGAAGGGAAATGCTAAATATTCCTTTCGCAGGGTCCGACGTATTTTCAACAAGGGGAAAAGAAGATTTCCCAGTAAGTTTCACACCAAAAAGAGAGGACCAGCTTCCAATAGCATTATTTTTAACTAAAGGTTGACCATCTTTTGCTTCAGAAGACTTACCATCACCTTTCGTTATCTTTGGAGCATCTTCACTGATTTGGAATCTCGATAGAGGAGTGTCCTCCCTTGTCTCTTTTGTGGAGCCCTCCACTGCTACATCTTTTACCTTTTACTGAATCACTGGCACGAAAAAAGTATGAACTTTGCCAGAGGCATTTCATAGTTCAAAAAGTCCCTTTTGCCTCCTTCTTGGGGATGTTTCCGATCTGGGTCTTTGTCCCCTTCTACATCCTTCTCTCCTCCCTTGGTAATCTTGCTACCTTCACCTAGATTTGTCTGCAATCCTCCTCCAGCAGGTTTTGCACCCAAAGGGGAATTTGAATTCCCTCCAGCTGCTCGCTCTCCTCCTCTCCTCTCCATTAAAAAAAATCACCATAATATATATGTTTCTCCTTTCTTCTATTTCATCATATATATGTTTCTCCTTTCTTCTATTCCATTTTTCTGTTGTGTACCAGGGGTAGATACTTGTCTCTTGATTCCTCTTTCATTACATAATTCATTGAACTCAATAGAAATGAATTCACCTCCTCTCTCAGATCTTAGGCACTTTAGTTTCTTTCTTGTTTCCTTCTCAACTCTGGCAAGGTGCCATTTGAACTTTTGAAAAGATTTTGATTTTTCCTTGAGAAATATAACAGTCATCATTCTAGAATGATCATCTACAAATAGAATAAAATAATTCTCTCCAGTATAATTTGTTCCAATTGGTCCACATAGATCAGTATGCACTAACTCCAATACTTCTTCAGTATTGTAATTCTTGCTCTTGAAACTAGTTTTGCCCATCTTCCCAATTTGACATTGTTTGCACATTGCCAATAAAGGTTTCTTCAAAATAGGAATACCTCTTACTCTTTTCTTCTTACTTATTTTGACCAGGTTATCAAAATTCACTTGACACAATCTTTTATGTCATAACCAACTTTCTTCTACTTGTGCAATAAAGCATGAACTTTCAGTGAGATCAAGATAGAATAAATTACCTTTTGTTTGCCTGCCAGTTCCAACTAGGTTTCCTTTACCATGCAGGAGCTTGGCCTTACCATCCATGAATTCTACCTTGAAACCAATTTTATTCAGCTGTGCCACACTCAGTAGATTATGCTTTAGTCCTTCAACCAAATAAGCATTATCACATTTGATTCCTTCAGTTAGAGTAATACAACCTTTACTTTTTACATAGCAAGGTTCATCATTTCCTAAACTAACACTCAAGATGTTCAAATTTTGTTTTATTACCAGTCATGTGGTGAGAACAACCACTATCAATTATCTAGGTGTCATTTTTTCCAATATGAGAGAAAAGTGTAGTCTTTTCATCTTCTTCATTATCTGACTTATCCTTAATAGCAATGTAAACCATTTCATCTTCATCTTCATCACTATCAAAATCTTTTGCAATATAAAAATATTTCTTACCATTGTCCTTGTAGCTTTTGTAACTTTTGAAATCTTTCTTCCCTTTGAACTTTCTCTCATCTTTGTCTTCTTTGTTTGGACACTTAGCAGCAATGTGGCCAACCTCGTTATATTAAAATAAAATCAATGTCATTCTTCCTTTGTACTTTCCTTTGGCAACTCTTTTTCCAAGTAGTGATTCAATGATTTCTAGATCTTCATCATCACTATCATGTCAATCTGTTTTCCTTTTGTTTTTATATCCTTCTTACCAAGGTTTAATTAAGCATTGAATGCAGACTCAAATTTTCTAGGATTAGGAGAATAATTGTCAAAATAGTCCAACTCAAAAGTTGTTAGCCTTCCAACCAATGCATCTAGAGTTATATCATTAGTGCATCTCATCTCTTGAATATATTAAACTGTAATTGCATAGATAGGAAGAAAAGTTCTCAATACCTTACTAACCATTGTTTTGTCTTCAATTGTTCCACCAACAACTCTAATGGCACTGCCACTTTTCTTGATTCTTTCACTGTATTTTTTAATGTCTTCTCCTTCTTTCATTTTCATCTGATCAAATTGACCTCTGAGACTCTCTGCTTTGGCTCTCTTTACATTGTCATCTCCTCCATGGATTTCATGCAGTTTCTTCCACATATCATATGCAGTAGGGCAGTCCTTGAATTTATCAAATTCTGAATAGCTGAGAAAAGAAGATATATCAATCATCATTACGTTATGATTCTTCATGTCCACCATCTGATCCACAGACATAGGTTTTGGTGGTTCCATATATTTGTGGTCCAAGAATTGCAAACTAGTATCTCTAATAGTAGATAGATGTAGCCTCATCAACTCTTTCCATGAAACAAAGTTTTATTTGTTAAGTTTGGGGATCTCCCTTTTGTAAGACATCTTTGATATTTATCTTAGGCCTTGGAACCTTTCCTGAAAGAACCAAATGATTTGACACCAATTATTGGAAATAAGTTGAGTAACTGAGAGGGGAGGAGTGAACTAGTTACCACAAAAAAATCCAAAGTCCCTTAGATGTCTTAAACAAACTTGTCATTGTCACTTGGTCAACATAGAAAAGGACATTGATGATCATATGTTGGAGGGGAGTAAAAAGAAAAAAGGGAAAAGAGGATTAAGAAGAAGATTCGGGAGGAAGAAATGGAAACAGAGAATGAGTCTGAGGAAGTGAAGAAGGAAGAGAAAAAGGACTCTAATAAAAGGAAATGTGGGGAAGGTAAGGAGAAAGTGAAGATCGATCAAAAGAGTAATTACTCCAGCAAGAGGAGAATTGATTTGACTTCAGAGGAGGAAGATGTGATAGAAAAAACATAGGAGAACCGTGAGGAGGAGGACAAAGGTGAAAACAAGGAGGATAAAATAGGTGATAATAATGAGGACAAAAGCCCTAGGGAGAATACTAATAATAATAAGTAGGAGGAATATATTATGGAGGGAAATAAGGAAATAAGAATAGATAAAGAGTCTAGGCATAAGGATTGTGGCTACCATGATAATGTGGATATGGGGGAGTATCAAAAGCCTGTGGATACTAAAGAGTGCATTGTGGGTTTTATACGTATGGTGAGTAATTTGATTGATGATAATGCTAATTGGAAAAAACAAGTTGAAATTATGAGGGCTGAAATTATTTAAATAGGATGGGAATTGGAGAGAAAACTGTGGTTGTTTGTTTGGAAGAAATGAAAGAAGCAGTAGGTAACTCGAAAGCCCAGGTGGATTTTGTTAATAAAGTGGGAACAATGGAGAGATAGATTAAGGAAATTAAAGAAAAGATAGAGGAGGAGGATAGTACAATGAAAATCAAGAACTTGAAAACCAAGGTGGAAAGATTGGAGGAAACGGTGAAGAAAACTGGGGAGCAATGTTTGGTGAGTCTAAAATCTTACACTGGCCACGCGCAGATCCTGACGGATAAACTTGACCAGGACAATAAATAGAAGGACTGTAGAGAGATGAAGGAGGCTACTGGCCCAGGTACTTATACAAGAGAAAGCACAAATAAGATTAGTCCAAAGGCAGACAAGGAAACAAAATATTTCAAGAACACAGTCAGTAATATGCAGGTTATGCAGATCAAGGCCCAGGAACTTGTGCAGGGCATGTAGCTTTCCTTTTTTTCTATCTTTTTGGGTTTTTTGCCGTCCCTGTCTTTATTATTTTTTCTGTGAGACTTTTTTTGGCTTTGTTTTTGGATAGCTATTTCCTTTCCTTCTTAGTGCCTCAACACAATTGTTGTTGTACTTTGTTGAATATCTGTATTAACTCTTTTTAGGTTTTAGGTCCTTGTAAAACCTGCTGAACTCTTATACTTTGTAAAGGTTTCAGGTCCTTATAAAACCTATTTTTACTTAATCAGAACAAAGATATTCTGTTGTAACTCGGTTAACAAGAAATCTTAAGATGTTTAAATAAGATAAACCTTTAGTGAATAAGTAGAGAAGCATAAATCATAAAAAAAATGACATGTACACATATGACACCAAGATTTAATGTGGAAACCCAATATGGGAAAAAACCACCAATGTAACTAGTTACTATTTTTTACTCTTCTAAAGTTAGCCCTGTTAGGAGCCAACCCTATTAAAGGTTACAAAAACACACTATTAGGTGTGACCCTGTTAGAGGATTTAATCACCCTATAAGGAGTGGCCTTGTTAGAGGTCTTCAAGCACTTCAATATAGAAATGCCACCTTTTGAGAGGATTTCCAAAAGACTATTAAGTCTACTCTGTTAAGAGATTTGGATCATTGCTACAATTTTTAGAGAGTAACAATGAATTGACATGATTGTAGAAGAAACATAATTTGCAGATTCAGATCTTTGTTCTGGCTTAAACTGGATCCTCACTGATCAAATATTCTTTTGCATCTCTGTCAGGATATTTTGTCCTTAATCAGAAATCCCACTGATTTCACCTTCACTCTTCATATCAAAAACTCTACTACTTCCACATATTCAATCCAAACTTGACCTTGTATATATATGATAAGCCTTGTCAAGTTAGCTTGAATTCCTTTCCAAATAAACAATAAAACCCAAATTTGTCGATTGAAATTAACCAAATAAACATAAAATGTAAACTGTTGCTAGTCGACTGACACTAAATGCATAACTTAGTTAACACTATAATCCTTTGATGCTCGACCGTGCTTGGTTGAAACTAAATTTTTTGAATACCTGAGTGAACTTGGTATACACTGAAAATCACTTGGCATACACTAACTGTGCTCGGTTTTGTTGTAGACATTTGTGTAATATCAATGATAATATACAATTGAATAATTGTCTTCAACAATGTATATATATATATATATATATATATATATATATCAAAACTGCATGAACTATTATATTGTTTCTGTACTGTAATTAATCTTTGAGTTATGACAATTTTTCTCATGGTGCCTGCCTATCTAATTTGGCTATAAATTCTTTGTGTTGTAAACTTTGGGTCTTAAAGTATTTATCCACTCAAGGTTGAAATTATTCAACCTTTTTCTATTTCATGTGTTATATGAAGGGAACAAGATTTGTATCATTTCATCTTCCTTTTTTATCATGTCAGATAATTCTATTGGAATATGTGTCATAGTTATGGGCAGATGTTAGTTTGTCTTTCCTTCAATTCTGGTCAAAAGCATACCCCAAAAGCCCAAATTAAATAACAAGAGGGAGTTGTACCTCTAAAATTTAGATGAAGATCATCAATTCAATGTGGATCTCTGCAACTATTAGTTTCTATTTTTCTTCCATCTTAGGTGTAGTGAGTCATTTCTAAGTTTATTTTGGGAAACCAAAATCTGCAACTAATAGAATTTTGGCAACTCTACTAGGGAAAATATAAAAAAGGCCAATGTGCTTTCTTTGATCCTTTCCATAGGTGAAGGTTGGTGACTATGTTCGTTTAAGGGACCTCATAAAAAATGGTTTGGTTCCATGCTAAGCAAGAAAATCAATCCCAACTTAGAAGGTGACATATACTGACCTTCCAAGAAATATTAGCTGAAGATGATAAAGTGTTACATTCATTATTGAATGCGTTTAAAGAGGAAAGCCTGAAAGGAAGAAGTTGTGTTCGTATGAGGATCATAAATATACATTTTTCTTAAGGGGCATGCATGATAATATTATTTTCTTAAAAATCCAGAGAAAAAGATTCAACAACTACAAACCTTGGTGGCAAGATTGAAATTGTTAAAAGAAGAACTAGAAACTACAAGGTTTGTGCCTTATTAATTTTTTCTTGGTGAAAAAGATTCTATGTTGACCTTGAATAAACCAATACCATGCAATGGAATTAACCTACAATAGAGAAGAGTTTTACACTAGGTTGAAGATAACGAGATGATACCTTTCTCAACATGCATGCAAATATGACACATTGAGTAGCTGCCTATCTCTTCTAGGAAGGAAATATTATTGGAGGAACTTAAAGTTGTCCTTCTTCCAAGTTGGTATCTTAAAGGTTTAGCTGGTCGCTTATGGTGCATAGTTAAAGGCATAAATGATCATATTATAGAAGTAGGAATTGATTCAATTGCTGACCATTCAAGTGGTAAAGAAGAAGGTATGAATTGAATACTATGTTTGTGCCTTTAATCTCTTCTAAGTTAGAAACTTTGAAATTTGAAATGGAAAAAAAGGATCAAGAAAGAAGAAATAATTCTAACAAAGTCGTTAAATAAATTTAAATTATGACCCAGAAGTGGAAGTTTTTGTTTTTCATGATGCTCATTTTAGACCCAACCATTTTAAAAAGGTAGTAAAGTGTAATGATTGTAGATGAATTGAATCAATCAGATCCTTTCATAGCATGACCCAAAGACTCATCATTAAAATGATTTAAAAAAGAAGACAAGAAGAAAGAGAAGGCACAAGAAAAGGTTTTGAGTATCTATATCCTTGAGAATCCTTTCCCTGATAAATAAGTTGCATAGATTCTAAAAGTCCCATCTCATCTTCTTACTAGTGAGAGCCTAACTAGTGAAAAAAAAGATGAAACAATTGACAATTTGATTTGTTTTAGAAGAAAAGAGCTTCCAACAATCAGATTTGACCCCATGATTTTATAATGCCATATTCAACAAACAATCATGTATGTACGGATTGATTCATCCTATGACTTGGAAGAGGTATGCATGGGTCGTGATGTTTCTTTCCTACTTCATAAATAAATTGAAAATCTCATGGGGGTTTTGCATGAGGTTGAGAAGGTATCCCATTATAATCCAGAGGTTTATGATGAGAAAAGGCTATTTGGGCATGTGTGTATTAATAAATTATTATTTATTTACTTCAGGATAAGATCTGGCATTAACATTTTGATGTAGAGGCTATAGCTTCAGTATGTCCTAAAGGAATAAATCTCTAAAATTTTCAAGGAGATAAATTATTATAGACTCTACACCTTTGAAAACAACTTCCTATTTCAATATAGCATCCAAACTTGATGATTCAAGTTCCTATTTTGGGTTGATTTGGACAATCACCCCAATGACCTTACTTGGGTACACCAACTTTTGGTAAAACACAAGAGGCTATGTGAATTTGTGGAATGGGGTTGGATCACTTTGTCTAGGCTCTATTCATGACCAACATGACACAAATCCAATATTGGATTTCATTCAAGACTATTGTTTATGGTACTTCCCTTTCTAGGCACCTATTTTCCTTGTAACACTATGCAGATCGTGTTTGGACAACAAATATTTAATTTCCCAAAGAAATAGGAAAAATAAGGGTAGATTCAGATACCCTTTATAAAGTTACAGGTACCCCCAACTCGGTAGATGATAAATTAATCATATAGTACCTAAATACGAATATGCTTGACAGACATAATTACCCCAATTAGGACTGCTTAACAAAGGAAGTACTCAAGGATTGGAGTGAAGAGACTAAATTTTTTTTTAGGGATGGTATCCATGTTAAATGTACCTTAATTATATAATTTGAGTTCTTTATGCAACCCCAACATGCCTCTGCCATCAAATGCTCTTACTGTTCACTGGTTGCCACATTGAGATGTCAACCAAAAATTAGTTTGAACTCCTTCCTTCGACCACCAACCTACAAAATGCTTTTGTAATTTTGGAAAAAATGTAAATTCCCTTAATTTAACCAACTCTTGAAAATTTCCAATGGTGGAATAAGGAGAAATAGTCATTTATTTAGGGAAACCCTAGGTAACTAGTATTTTAAAGAAGTTTTCACCAAAACACCAATATCTCACATTATATAATGAATCAAAGGTTAAAATCAAATTAAAATGAAAGGTAATTAAATATAATTAAATAATCCATTGGTATTCCACTAATTTTCACCTATACAGGGCTGTACAGATCCATAATAATTTATTGTATGCAAGAAAATGGTTTAATTTTATTGATAATCTAAAAATTTTACATCATCTCTCCTCCACCCACCTATGATGGCTATTTTAGGAGTTCATCCAATGGTTACAACATAATTTCAAATAATTATCCATTGGGAGGAAGGTTTACAATCAAATTTTGAAAAGTTGTCATGTCGCCAAAATGTTGCTATGCAACTTTTTATGCAAATGTTGTATTTTTGCATATTTTGCACAAAATGAACAATTGTTCATTGATCACTTTCCTAAGGGTAAATTATGGACCAAACCTACCTAAGGAACAACTAAAAAAAAATAAATAACACAAATTCAATATTTATGGATCCTTTGACCATAGTTGACCAAGAGGTTCATAAAGACCAAATCTTGGCACTAAGTCTTACAAATGCATCATTATTGAGAACAAGAAGTCCTAGATGTTTAGGAAATGTTGAAGATGCCTTTAGGATGTTGGGGCTCCTGTACCATACTCCCCTGGTGAAATAGAACTCAAGTTCCCACTTGAGGTGAGTTGGTCCACAGTGAAGCCATGATTGAGAATGTCTTGTTCAGTCATCCATGTGGAATCAATACTTGGAATTCCTTTCCATTTCACTAAGTACTGCAAGTAGGTGTTCTTTCTGATCTTCTTGAGAATATTTGATTGAATAATATTTTCTAAAAGGAGAGGTTAATTGGGGGTAAGTCCTGAATCCATTTATCTTGTGGTTCATTTCCATCTTCTTGTTCACCTACAATACCTGCATTTTCTCTAAAAATTGTTAAGTCAGGAACATTAAAAATAGGAGAAATAGAGAGTGTGGGTGGCAATGTTATTTCATAAGCATTTTGGCCAAATTTATGAATAATTGTGTAGGGGCCAATCTTCTTCATGTGAATTTTAATATGAGGTCCTTTAGGGAGTCTTTAATTTCTCAGGAAAGCCCACACTTTGTCACCTATCTGAAAGTGTAATTTTCTTCTCCTTTTATCTTCTTGTGTTTTATACTTATGCATTGTTTATTCCAAGTTATCCTTTACTTGGTCTTGTATCTATTTGATCATTACTGCAAGATCTTCTCCCTGAGCACTGGTATGGAAATTATTTGGGATATTTTTGATCTATTAGTCCCCTTGGATGTAGACCATAAACTATTTGAAATGGTGTTCTACCTATTGATCTATTAACAAAGTCAATGAAAGCATATTCTTCTTGTGGTAGAAGGAGATCCTAATTTTGTGCATATTGTTTTGTGAGGCATCTAAGAAGATTTACCAGGGATCTATTTACCACCTCTATCTAACCATGTATTTGTGGATGGTAGGCAGAACTGAATTGTAAATTTGTGCCCAACTTCTTGTGCAATGTCCTCCAAAATAACCCTAAAACTTTGCATCCCTATTTGAGATAATAGACTAAGGTAAACCATGTATTCTAAAAATTTCTCTGAAAAATAATTATGAAATATTTGATGCATTATATTTTCTTTTTCATGGAATAAAGTGTTTCATTTTACTAAAACAATAAACCACTACAAAAATGTTGTAAAATCCCTGTTTAGTCATGTTGAAGACAATTATTCAATTGTATATTGTCATTTATGTTACACAAATGTCTACAGCCAAACCAAACATAGTCAGTGTATGCCAAGTGATTTTCAATGTATACCGAGTTCACTCGAGCATTCAGAAAAGTTAACTTCAACCGAGCACGGTCGGGCATCGAAGGATTATAGTATTAACTGAGTTATGCATTTAGTGTCAGCCGACTAACAACAATTTACATTTTATGTTTATTTGGTTAATTGCAACTGAAATATTTGAGTTTATTTTTTTTCTCTTATCGTATATATACAAGGTCAAGTTTGGATTGAATGTGTGGAATTAGTAGAGTTTTTGATATGAAGAATGAAGGCAAAATCAGAGGGAATTTTGATTAAGGATAGAATATCTAGACAGAGCTGCAAAATAATATTTAATTAGTGAGGATCTAGTTCAAGCCAGAACAGAGATATGAATATGCAAAGTCAGTTTCTTCTACAATTAGGTCAATTCATTGTTAATCTCTAACAATTGTAGCAGTGATCGAAATCTCTTAATAGAGTAGACTTAACAGTCTTTTTGTAAATGCTCTCACAAGGTGGCATTTCTACATTGAAGTATTTGAAGACCTCTAACAAGGCCACTCCTTACAGGGTGATTAAATCCTCTAATTGGGTCACACCTAGCAACGTGTTTTTGTAACCTTTAACAGGGTTGACTCCTAACAGGGCTCACTTCAAAAGAGTGCAAAATAGTAACTAGTTACATTGGTGGTTTTTTCCCATATTTGGTTTCCATATTAAATATTGGTGTCATATGTGTACATTTTATTTTTTTTATGCTTTATGTTTCCGCATTTATTAACTAAAGGTTAATCTCATATAAACATCTTAATATTTCTTTGTTAACCAAGTTACAACAGAATATCTTTGTTGACCGAGTGACAGTGAAAAATTTGTGTAAGACATCTAAGGGACTTGGATTTGTTTTTCGAGTAACTGATTCACCCCTGCCCTCTTAGTTACTCAACTCATTTTCAACAATTGGTATCATAGCATTTGGTGCTTTAAGGAAAGGTTTCAAGGCCTAAGCTAAAGATCAAAGATGTCTTACATAAGGGAGATCCCTAAGCTTAACAAAGACAAATTTGTCACATGGAAAGAGTTGATGAGGATACATCTATCTACTATTGGAGATACTAGTTTTCAATTCTTGGATCACAAGTATGTGGACCCACCTAGACCTATGTCTATGGCTCAGATGGTAGACATGAATAATTATAACATAATGATGATTGATATAGATTCTTCACTCAGCTATTCAAAATTTGATGAAGTCAAGGACTGCCCTACTACCTATGGTATGTGGAAGAAACTACATGAAATCCATGGAGGAGATGACAATATAAAGAGATCCAAAGTAGAGAGTCTAAGAGGCCAGTTTGATCAGATGAAAATGAAAGAAGGAGAAGACATTACAAAATACAGTGAAGGAATCAAGAAAAGTATCAGTGCCATCAGAGCTACCGGTGGAATGATTGAAGACAAAAAGTGGTTATTGTGGTATTGAGAAGTTTAGTTCCTATCTATGCAATTATAGTTTTAGCTATTCAAGAGATTAGGTAAAGTAATGATATAACTCTACATGCATTGGTTGGAAGGCTAATATCTTCTGAGTTGGACAATTTTGACAATTATTCTCCAAATCCTAGCAACTTTAAGTCTGCATTCAAAGCTAAATTAAATCTTGGTAAGAAGGATGGAAAATCAAAAAAAAAAAAGATTGAAAGTGATAGTTATGATGAATCTGATGATGAAGATCTATAAATAATTGAAGCACTACTTGTAAAAAGAGTTTCCAAAGGAAAGTACAAAGGACAAATACCATTGATTTGCTTTTCATGTAACGAGGTTGGCCACATTGTTGCTAAGTGTCCAAACAAAGAAGAAAAAGATGAGATAAATTTCAACAAGTACAAAGGCAAGAAAGATTTCAAAAGTTAAAAAATTTGAACATCTTGAGCACTATGATGGTGGGAGTGTTAGTTTTGGAAATGATGAACCTTTCTATGTGAAAGATAAAGGTTGTATTACTTTAACTGAAGGTACCAAATGTGATATGCTTATTGGGTTGAAGGACTAAGGCATAATCTACTAAGTGTGGCACAAATGAATAACATTGGTTTCAAGGTAGAATTCATGAATGGTAAGGCCAAGCTCCTGGATGGTAAGGGAAACCTAGTTGGAGCTTGCAGACAAACAAAATGGAATTTATTCTATCTTGACCTCACTGAAAGTTCATGTTTTATTGCACAAGTAGAAGAAAGTTGGTTATGGCATAAAAGATTGTGTCATGTGAATTTTGATAACCTGGTCAACACAAGAAAGAATAGAAGAGTAAGAGGTATTCCTATTTTAAAGAAACTTGAATTGGCAATATGCAAACAATGTCAAATTGGGAAGATGGGACAAACTGGTTTCAAGAGAAAGAATTAAAACACTAAAGAAGTCTTGGAGTTAGTGCATATTGATCTATGTGGACTAATTGGAAAAAAAAGTCACACTGGAGAGAAGGATTTTATTCTATTTGTATATGATCATTCTAGAATGATGACTGCTATGTTTCTCAAAGAAAAATCAGAAGCTTTTCAGAAGTTCAAGTGGTACCTTGCTAGAGTTGACAAGGAAACTGGAAAGAAACTAAAATGTCTAAGATCTGATAGAGGAGGTGAATAAATTTCTAATGATTTCAATGAATTCTATAATGAAATAGGAATCAAGAGACAAGTATCTACCCCTATGACACCACAGAAAAATGGAATAACAAAAAGGAGAAACAAATCTATTATGGATTATGCAAGAACCCTGATGATTGAAAAGAATGTTACAAGCAAATACTAGAAGGAAGGTATCAGCACTGTAGTTCACACCTTGAACATATTTCAACTAAATAAAGGTACTAATCAGACACCCTTTGAATTATGGTATGGCTATAAACCCAATCTTTGTTATTTCAAAGTATTTAGAAGTAAATGTTACATCTTGAAGGAAGTAAGCAATGGAAAATTTGATGTAAAAGGAGATGAAGGCATATTCATAGGCTACTCTAGTAGAATAAAAGAATATAAATGTTTGAATCTTTCTACTCATAAAGTCATAGAAAGTATACATGTAAAATTGATGAGTTTGTAGAGAGAAGTGAAGAACAGAGCAGTAAAGAGCCTAAGGAATACAAGAACTTTGTGTATTATGAACCTGCTACTATCCCTAAAAATCAAGCAATGGTGATTGGACAACAACAATGTCAACCACTAAATTCATTAGCGTGAAATTTGTTACAACCAGTTCAACCCAAGTAGAATAAACCAAGTCACAGACAGAGGGAACCGAGTCTCAAACAAAGGCAACTGAGTCTCAGACAGAGGCAATCGAGTCTCAGACAGTGGAACCTGGATCTTAGTTAGAAGAGTAGAACAAAATGTTTGAGCATGGTGAACCAAGTGGAGCAAGCCTAGAAAAAAAATTGAAGGAACCTGTACTTGCCAAATATGTTAGAAGGAATCATGCACCTGAGAAAATAATTGGAGATCAAATAGAAGGTATAATGACAAGGAACAAACTTAAAGGTACATGTTTTCTTAGTGAATTTGAACCTAGATCCATTAAAGATGCATTGAATTATGAAATTTGGATTGAATCCATGAATGAAGAGATTGAGAAGATAGAAAAGAACAAAACCTGGACTCTTGTGCCTAGACCAAAATACAAGAATGTGATTGGTACTAAGTGGATTTATAGAAACAAGTTGAATGAAATAGGTGAAGTTTCTAGAAACAAGGCAATATTAGTGTGTAAAGGATATGCTTAAGAAGAGGGAATTGATTATGGATAACTTTTGTTCCTATTGCAAGTCTTGAAGGAGTCAGAACTCTTCTGGCATATGTAACACATAAATGATTCAAGGTATACCAAATGGATGTAAAATCTGCATTATTGAATGAAATTCTGGAAGAGGAAGGCTATATTGAGCAACCTGAAGGTTTTGTTGATCCTAACAAAAGGAATATGGTTTTCAAACTACATAAAGCCTTGTATGGACTGAAGAAAGCTCCTAGAGCCTGGTATGAAAGACTACATGGTTACCTAGTAAGTATTGGATTTCATATAACTAATGATAATAGTAGCTTGTACATCAAAGAAGGACCTCAGAACAAGATACTATTAGCAAAGATATTTCTTGATGATATACTATTCACTGGATATGATGATTTATGCAAAATATTTTTTGAAGAAATGAGTAAGGGATTTGAGATGTCTATGTTTTGAGAAATCAATTCTTTGTTGGTTTACAAGTTCATCAGATGAAGGATGGTATCTATATTACTCAGTCTAAATACATGAAAGAGATACTAAATAAATTTGGAATGGAAGATTTCATATTAGTTGGGACACTTATGTCTACTAGACATAAGTTGTCTAAGGATGATGACTCAAAGGAGGTAAATCAGACTACCTACAGATCCATAATTGGAAAACTTCAATATGTTGTTCACACTAGGCCTGATATTTCATTAGCAATTGGTATTGTTGCAAGGTTTTCAGCTAATCCTAGAGAGAATCATTTGATGGATATCAAAAGTGTTCTGAGATATCTTAAGGGTACTGAAGATTATGGATTATGGTATAAAAAAGGAGGAAACTTTGATTTGAAGACTTTTACTGATGCTAATTGGGCAGGAAGTGTTGATGATAGGAAGAGAACCAATGGTGGAGCATTATTTCTTGGAAAGAGGTTAGTCTCCTAGACTAGTAAGAAACATAATTGTATCTCTCAGTCTATGGAAAAGGTAGAGTATGTTGCTGCAACAATGAATTGTTCAAATATCATATGGTTCAAACAACTATTGTTAGGTATGAAGGAGGAAATTAAAGAACCATTTGTTAACTACTCTGACAACACTAGTGCTATTAACATTTCAAAGAACTGTGTGATGCATACTTGTAACACCCCGAAATTGGCATCTTGCAACCCTAACCAATTTTGTTGCATTTTCCATTCTTCTGATTCATCAAAGTCCTATTGTACTAGGCAATTCTGAGTTTTGACTGACTCTACTCGACCTGAGTGTCAAATGCAGAAAATCCTAAATCTGTATTAATCATACATTATATTTAATTCCTAAATATCTATTGGCTAAACAAACCCTATGATTGAATTAATTTAATTATAAAGTCTTAGCACTTTAATTAAATTAAATTCACCCCTTTTAGCTAAAACACA
>MU228359.1:6985928-7006261 GCA_018584345.1 Thuja plicata | reverse complement strand
TAAAATTGACATGCATTTAGCACAGTAATCAAATATTGTAATTTATAAGAAAAACCATATTTTTAATTAACAACAAAGGTAAGTAAACAAATTAGAAAAAACAAAACATTGAAATATTAATCTTACTAAAAAATTGTAATTTATAAGAAAACTCAAATATTGTAACTTATAAGAAAAATTATATTTTTAATTAACAACAAAGACTACTAAACAAATTATTCATTATTTTTGTGGTAAAACTAAAAAAATTACAGAAAAAAATTATCAAAAACATTGAAATATTAATCTTACTCACAAAAATGCAAAAAAAAAAATCCAATTCCAATTCTAGTTGTGTGGAACCAAACGCAGAATTGGCATCTTCTCAATCCTCTTCCAAGTGAACCAAACAGGACAAGCCCATATTCTATAATTCGTTTTGAGTATAGCACAAACCTAGAATGGAAGGCAATTCCAGAATTGGCAATTCCAGCATGCACAAATTCCGCCAACCAAACGGGCCCTAAGAGTAGGCATAGCTGAACTTTGGTTCAAGTGGGGATTCAATAGATACTTCTCTGGCTATCCTAGGATTGTGATGTATCTATTTTGGTACTACAAACATTCTACTTAATGTGTTTTATGTGGGTGTATTATTTAAACAATCAAAATGAATGTCAAAGTACAAAAACTGTCAAACTGGAACATGTCCAAAACAATTTGTAACTCAAACTCTCTATCAAAAAATAGTATTATCTTATCTCGGGAAGTGCAATATGGTCTTAATTGTCTGATTTTGTAGACTTTCATCTGTCAAAACTGCCAAGTCTCGCGCAGAATTATGCCATCTTCGCATCAGTACCTGAGAAAGTTTGCATGACACACTGGAAATCATTGCATGACATTTTGCAATATTGCTATTATTCTTTTCACTAGTTTATCATCTTTTTTCATGTGGAACTGCATAGTTTCACATGTGCCTGCGAGAATCTTTGCGCGAGAAGGTACTTCTTCACACGAGTCTGAATCTTTTTTGTCAAAATAGTGAGAAATTTCCTATTTGTCCATCATACCTCTGCTAAATATGGTCTCTGATCTGGGTCTATTTATCTACGCTCTATCTTCACACAGTTTGCAACTTGGTTTCTTGGGTTGATAATTATGTGATTCTTGCTTAAACTGGTCTCATCTCATATCTTTTGGTGTATTTCATCTATGTCGTCATGCCTTGTGTCACAATATTCATCTCTTGTCTGTTCTAGCCTCATTTTTGATGATTTGCACCAAGGTTACTTCACCTTTTCACACTTTCTATGCATTTACTTTGAGACATTTTGAAGTTTGGTCCTAGTTTAGATCCCTTACACAATCTTTGTCTATGACTGTTACAACTCAAAGTGGAAAAACATTCCATTCAATCAATCAAGATGAATCTATGCTTTCCACACCATTTTTGGCTACATCTAGTGAGGAATCATCTTGATCTCCCTCTTCGGTACTTCAACCTTACATCAAATGGTCATTTCTAGTGGTTTTTAGTCAACTTCGAAACCCTTTGTTCGAAGAGGATCCAAATTTTGAAAACACTCAACCTTCTCATATTGAGTCTTTACAATTTGAACACTTGCATTCTAGAAATATGGTAGATCATGACCAATCAGGTGAACATAGCAGAGATGATCTCTCTAAAACCAGGGGTAAATTCCCTTTTCAAGACCCTCCTCCTGATGAAGAGAAAGAAATAACCCAAGGGGATATCTTAGATGCTCGCAATAATAAAAACTTCATGAGAATGATGGAAATCATAATGAAAGAAGAGAAGGAGAAATACCTTCTCTAATTGGTCATCCAAGGTGCCAAACTCCCCTCTGATTACAAGGTAGAGACACTTGTTGAGAAAGAGGAAGAAATTGAAAACTCCCGCTTGCAAAAGAAAATGCAAGGCATGCAAGAGAAACTTCTTGAACTCATGAAGGAAAAAGAAAAACCTACCACTCAATTCACACTAGAAAGCATTTTTCCATTCCCATTTGATAAGAGTCTATGCATGCCTCATTTTCCCAAAGGAGTTGAACTTCCCAAGTACGATAAATACTTAGGTACCTCTGATCCCCAGGATCATTTGAGAGAGTTTTATGCTCTCTCTATGGAGTTCATACATGATCCAACCTACCTCACGTGTCTCTTCCCATGTAGTTTGGGAGGGTCAGCTATGGAGTGGTTCTCTAGACTACCAACTGGCATCAAAACTTTTGACAAAATTGCCAATTTATTTCTACAACACTATTCTCACAACATCCAACATCTAGTTCACATTCGAGATCTTTGCAACTTGAAACAAAATTATGGGGAATCCTTCTTAACATTCCTTCAAATATGGAGACAACTTTATACAAGATATTCTCGCAAAATACCCGAATCTGAAAAGTTGGACATCTTTCTAGACAATCTTCTTCCCAACTTTGGGTACCAAGTACAACTGCAAGGTCCTTTAACCTTTGATGACATGATTAAGCAAGCTGTGAGAATTAAGATGTTTATGGTTAAGAAAGGAGAACTAACCTTACACAAGGAAAATAAACAAGGGTCCTCCTCTTCAAGAAAAGATAAACCCAATTTTCCCAACAAGAACCAGAATTTTGTGAATGATGGAGTTGTAGATAATGTGACTCCCAAGCCTTCAAAGGCTTCCTTTAATCTCACTACCACAATGCAAGTAGCCAAAGACACTGAACATGCTATGACAAAATCCAAACCAAGTACTTCACATTTTTTTGGCTCTAAACCTTGGGCACCTAGACCCAAGCATGAATTCACTCCTTTAGGATAACCTCTTGATGCGGTTTACAAGACTCTTGGACAACTATTTACTCACTCCACTAGATAATTCACGACCTTATGATCCACAAACAAGACCCTCTTTGTGGAATGAATCTTCTTATTGTGATTTTCACCAAAACAAAGGTCATAAAATGGCTACTTGTCCTAAATTGTGGCATAAAATCTAGGATCTCATCGATAGTGAGGTTATTGCTATAGGAGGTCACAACAAGAACTTAGATCAACAAGCTTTCAAGGACCCATTTCATCCTCATGGAAAAGGTGAATCATCCATAGGCAAAAATACGGATGCCAAGGTCCACTATACATACACCAATAATGACAATGTCATTAATATGGTTGAGCCTATGGATCTTGAATAATATAACATTGTTATTCTCAAGGGAAGGGAAGATAATCCCAAGCCCAAAACTCCTTTCATCTTGCAAGGGTCTACACCTCAGTCCTCTAAACAAGAATAGTCTCAGGTTAGTGCAAACGTTGTTACTTGATCTCATGCTAAGATCATTCTCAAAGGCCCTGAGCCTTCTACGTCTACACCAACACAACCTGCAGACAAAACTACTAGTGGCTCTACCAATAAGAATCTAAAGTTGGGTTCTACATCTAATGCTACTAATTATAGCATTCTAGATCAATTACAATGTACTAACACTCAGATCACCATTTTCAAGCTGCTAAAAATCTCCCCTGCTCACAGGGAGATCATTGATAAAGCCATCACCGAGGAAAATGTCCCAAAAGATCTTGATCTCAACTGGTTTCAATCCATGGTAGGTCACTTGACCTCCTCCCATTACTTGTCTTTCTCTAAGGAAGATGACCATTCTTTGAGTCACCTACATAATAACCCCTTGCACATTGAAGTCATGATTGGTCCAAAGTGCATTCACTGTGTTCTCATAGATAATGGCGCTGGCCTCAACATTTTCTCTGCTAGCTTCCTTACTGAGTTAGGCTAAGGTGAAGATTGCATAGATTCCCACAAAAAGATTACTATCAAGGCCTATGATGAAGAAGAATGAAAATCTAAGGGGCTAGTTGTGTTGCCAATCAGAGTTAGTCCTATTGAAAGAGATGTTATCTGTCAAGTGCTTGACATTCCTTTAGTGTACAATATTTTGTTGGGAAGGACATGGATCCATGAAATGCAGGCTATCCCTTCAACATACCATCAGTGCATTAAATTCCCATTCCAAGGATCTGAAGTGACTATACCTGCTTATACACGCTATGATTGCAACACACTCACAAAATCTGGTGATATCTTTGTACCCACCAATAGAGACTCTATTGAGCTCCTTGAGACTGACACTCAAGCAAATGGAAAAGGGTTTGACACTCAAGGAAACTGACATGGGAGGATATTAGATTGAACCTGTGCTATCTATTACATCTCTACCTTTGTCTCCAACTTCTTTTGGGAGACCTTCTAAGAGCACTAAACCTTCTACAGTTCCTCCTCCAACAAAATATGGTGGTACCTTTCTACAGGCCACAGTACCCTTAGAAGAAGAAGCTAAAAAACAGGGCCATCAAAGCTTGGATCTATAAAGGATATGACACTTTTGAACAAACCACTCCACCTTATGACATAAATCCTGAACAATATGGAAAAGGTCTAACTATTATGCAACGCTTTGGGTACAAAGGAAATGGTCCTATAGGTGCGAATCATAAAAGATTGATTGCACCACTTGAAGCTATTGGTCACTGAACACATAAATTTATAGGTATAGGCTTCAAGAAGCTCACATTTCAACTGGGAATAAACCAATTTGTACCTCACATAGATCAACAACCAACACCTAAAGAGACATCTAAAACTGAGGAGTCTAAGGACAGCTCAAAGGAAGACTACTTTCCTTATCCCTTTCCTCCAGATCTAGCAGTATTCTTTTCTGATCCAGATGACTTTATACCACATGTTAGTACTATCATCACTGGCAATGATTCTAATAAAACCACTCCACTTTCTCCATTAAACTACAAGTGGTGGAAAGAAATGCATATTGTCAAATCAGGTCAACAGGGTGATTTGTACATCCGACCACACTTCCAAGACCAGTTTGAACAAGAATACCAACCACTCCTCACTAAACAAGAAGCATAGCATGCTGCAAACACTGATGAGGAACCTATGTCATAAGGTCCTTATCTCACCATAGCAGAATTTTTAGGCAGCACTCACCCAAACTGGGGACAGAGGGTTGATTTCACTCATGTTCTTGATATGACGCCTAATGATGAAACAAACTCCCATGAATATGAGTTTGACAGATTGTCATATGCCACCTCTGATAGAGATATATATACAATTCACATGCATGAAAATCTTCTCAACATAGGTGAAGGGTCTAGTGTAAGGTTAAACAAGTCTGGCTCCATAGATGTTAACATGTCATCTACTACGGTCACTAGGAATCAAAGGAATTCGACTAAACCTTTGGATGAGATCACTCTAGGTCTCGACTTGCTCATCCGTGCTTTCGATGATTATACCATGAATGCACTTGATCCTGTCACTTCTCTTTCACTCCACTATCCCAAGCTTATAGACTAGACCTCTCCCTCCCCATCTAATGAAGTCCTTACGTTCTATAATGATTGCGCTCTTGCCTGTTACCTCAATGTTGTCAAACCTGTAACATCCTCCACTAGTGAAGAAAGTGTCAACATGACCGAGGCTGATATCATGTATCTTAGTCACAAAATCAAAAGAAGAAAAATAGGCACTCTAATGGTGAAAACCACATTGTGGCAGTGTCAGACCCTAAAAAATTCAAAATAAAAGATGTATCCAAGGGTGAAAACCTCTTTGAGGTGCCTAAGGATGAGAGGCTTGATACACTTCCAAGTCATTTCCAAGAATGATCAGCTGTGCTAATTGAGCCCACTCAACCAGTCAACTTGGGTATGGAAGATGAACCTTAGATCATTCTTTTGGCACAATCATTATCTGAGATAGAAAGAGAGGAATTCATTACATTCTTCCAAAGTAAAAAGATAAAATTTGCATGGAAATATTCAGACATGCCAGGATTAGACCCTAATCTAATCATGCACCATTTTTCCATTGCACCAGGCATTAAGCTTGTCAAGAAAATGCTTCATAAAATGCATCTACATGTGGCTATACTTATCAAATCTAAAATGGAGAAAATTCTTAAGGCAGTGTTTATCAGAGCAATTGACTATGCAGAATGGATCTCTACCATTATTCCAATATCAAAACATGAAAAATCTATCTGAGTCTGCACAGACTTTAGAGACTTGAATAAGGCATGTCCTAAGGGAAACTTTCCATTTCCCAATATTGATATAATTGTAGATATGACAATAGGATATGAAATGTACTCACTAATGGATGGTTTCTCTAGCTACAACTAGATAAAGATCACACCAGAGGACCAAGAGAATACTACTTTTACATGTGCATGGGACACTTTTTTTTGGAATGTCATGCCCTTTGGACTCAAAAATTCTAGTGCTACATATCAGAGGGCTATCACCACTATATTTCATGAGATGATGCATAAAACAATGGAGGATTATGTTGATGACACTTTAGCTAAGAGCATACAACTAGAGAAACATCATGTGGATCTAGGTCCTATACTACATCCCATGGAATAGTTCAGTTTGAGGCTCAACCCTAAGAAATGCACATTCAGCATAACCTCTATCCGACACTTCATCTCACAACTAGAAGACAAGTCCCAACCATTCGCCAAGACTTTACACAAGGGAGTGACTTACCAATGGAACAAGGAATGTGATGAAGGGTTCACACAAATCAAATAGTATCTTGTGAACCCACCAATATTGATGCCTCCTATTCATGGGAAGCTGCTTATATGTTACATCTCTTCTACAGATACATCATTGAGCATCCTATTAGCTCAAGAAGATCAGAACAAAAAAGAAAGGGTTATCTACTACATTAGTAGAACTCTGGTCTTATATGAAACAAACTATTCTATTATAGAGAAGGCTTGCCTTGTAGTGGTATTTGCTTCACAAAAAATGTGACACTACATGCTGGCTCATACTACATGCCTTATTGCTAAAATTGATCCTCTAAAATATTTGCTCAGTAAAGCTACCTTCATGGGTAGACTAGCTAAATGGGTCATGCTTCTCAGTGAATTTGATATTGAGTATGTAGAAAGAAAAGCCATTAAGGGGAAAGCAATTGCAGATCAGTTGGTGGAAACACCTCTGGTAGATCATCAACCATTGAACATTGAATTTCTAGATGAGTCCATATTACTCCTCACACATCACTCCTGGACTATGTTCTTTGATGTTTCATTTACCCAACAGGGGTTAGGTGCTAGGATACTGTTCATTACACCTCAAAGGTACTCTTTACCAAAAGCATATAAGATGTTGTTTCCTTGTAGAAACAACATCATAGAGTATGAAGCCTTGATTAGTGGTATGAAGATCACCCTTGAATGGCGAGTGGATGAGCTCAATGTCCTTGGAGATTCACAGTTAGTCATCAATCAAGTAAATGATATCTATCAGAAAAAAGCTGACAAGTTGTTGCCTTATAAACAGTTGGTTGATGACCTCAGAAAATATTTTGTTCACATTCCATTTCAATAGGTTCCAAGGGTAGATAATAAAGTGGTAGATGCAATGGCTACTCTTGCTTCCATGTTACAGATGCCAGAAAATGATTTTCGACATGAATTCCTAGTGGAGATGTTACGCTACCTAGCCTATGATTCCCTCGATTCCTGGATGATCTGTTCTATCATTATACATGACTCATCCCGCTACCAACATATTTATTCCTACCTTTGTGACCAGATTGTTCTAGATACTTACACCTGGAATGAGAAATGTCACTTAATCCACAGTGCTTCATGGTTTTTCATCATAGCTAACGACTTGTATAGGCATGGTCTAGACGGTACCCTCCTTAGGTGTTTAGAACCTGATGTGTCCAAACATGCGTTAGTAGAGGTACATGAAGGCATCTATGGGTCTCACTCTAACGACCTGACACTAGCCTGTAAAATTATTAGAGCTGGTTACTATATGCCAGATATGGAAAAAGAAGATACATGGTTTTCTATGTCTTGGAAATAGTGTCAACTACATGGTAATCTGATTCATGCTCCAGCCAAGGAGCTTATTCCCTTCATTACTTTCTATCCATTTCAACAATGGACCTTTGAATTGGTGGTTCAAATTTATCCCTCATCCTTAAATGGCCATAAGTTCATCATCATAGCTACAGACTATTTTACCAAGTGGTTGGAGGCAGTCCCTCTCACCATTGCCAATGGGAAATCAGTAGCCATGTTCATTCTCAACTACATCATCTGTAGGTATGGTGTACCCTCAACAATAATCACTGATAATGGGGGGAAATTCAAAAACAAGGATTTTCCAAAGCTATGCTCTAAGTTTAAAATTACTCAGCATTGGTCTACCATTTATTATCCTTAGGGTAATGGACAAGCGGAAGCATCAAACAAGGCAATCCTCAAAATCCTGCATTGCATGGTGCACAAATCTGGATGAGATTGACATCTCTAGATCAATCTAGCTCTTTGGGCATATAGGACAAGCATAAGAACACCAACAAGGGCTATGCCCTATGATTTGGTTTATCCAGCAGATGTTGGGCTACCAATTGAGGTTGAGATTCCTTCTCTATGAGTCTCTCTGAAAGGCCTCATTACTGATGATGATAATAGAATATCTTAGCTATAAGAGCTAGAACTACTTGATGAACATCGACAAGTGGAGTTTGATCACCTTAGAGCATATCAGAAAAGGATGTCCAAGAGCTATAAAAATAAATTTCACCCAAGGGACTTCCAAGCGGGTGACCTTGTTCTGAGGGAGAACCCTAAGAATCAACAACATTGAATCCAGAAAGGAAAATTTGAACCAAATTGGCTTGGTCTATATGTTTTCACTACAATGTTTGGGTCTGGCACTTATAAAATTTCTACTACTGAGGGAGAACAACTCAAAGAGCCCATCAACGCTCTTCATCTGAAATGGTTCTACAACTAAGACATCTTTAGTATGCTCATGTATATAGTAAAGTCCTGAAAAAATTCTAAAAATTGGAAAATGTCCTAAAAAAAATGATCATCTTAGTGAAAACTGAGCGATAGGTGCTTTGATGTATCTCCAAAAAAAAATTATATATTCCAAAAATACAAAAAAATTAAAAAATACAAAAAAAAAGAGAAAAAAGAAAAAAAAGGAGTCATTGATGAAAACCTGGTAAACAGGCGTCATGGTAGCAACAAAAGAATTTCTTCCAAGAAGGTGAAAACTTGGTAAATAGATGCCTCTTTCCCACATTGCTATATCTATTGCAGCACCACTTAGAATTATGCATTTTCTTTCCTACTTTTTTTCTTTTTTTCTTTCCTATTTGCATTTGCTTTCCGCATGCTTTCAGTTACCAGTCTAGAAACCAACTTACATGGATTGAAATTGGTCACACTCTCAGGGAAACCTTCATGGTCTAGGGGGAACAATCCTATTATCTCCCAAACATCAGTCACCAGTGGTTCTCACTATGTCTTCCTACTGATGTCTAGCTAGTACTATGATCTCTTCACTTGAGAATCTCTCTCACATCAGTCATCAGTGGTTCTCACTGCGTCTTCCTATTGTCACCGTACTATTGAGATTTCTCACATCTGTTATAGTTGGAGTTTGCACTCAAAAGATCTATCTATCGATTCTCAGTCTTGTCAATTATTTGCTTTAGTTTGTACATAGCTTTCAGTCATTTTTGTGACACTTTGGTTCCTTTGTGAACTCTTTTGACTTGATATTGATTCAACACCATACGCCTGGGGGCAATCAAATTTGGTTTGTCCTCACAAAATCTATCAAGTCAATCACCACTACTAGGGGCACAAGTCCCCAAATTTGGTTTACACCTAAGTCAGTAATCTTGTCACTTCTCAAGGACAACTCACTACTGACACAAACTAGTGTTTTTCAACACCATCATAGACAATATTTTTCAACACTATCTTTGGACACATCTATGTTTGTCAACACACATTGGATATCTCAAACATAAAAATATATCAATAACAATCAAACACAATGCACTCACAAGCACAACGGTGTTTTTCAACACCTCATACACATACATATTCAAAAACCTTGAAACATGCTGAGCTATGATTGAATCTTTCTTTGTATGCTGTCTATTCTCATGGATTTCATTGATATTTTCTTTGTCTACTGCTTGTTGGTGTAGTCCCGATGATCTGGCAACATCAAATAAATAGGGTGTATGTGATAAGAGCTCCTACACTAATGTGGAAAAGCCTCACATCGCTCGATCTTGTTTATTTGTACACCATGGTGAGGTCGGTACTATCTCCTTGACTATTATTGCTCTATTTCTTTACGCATGATCACACTAATGGTTATCTTGGTTTTGAATGCCTTGATACTGGTGTACTCTTGCAACATTAACTAGAAATATTGTTCAGGTCATCTTGGCTTTTGTGCCGTAGTGCTTACATTTGTTTCCTACATTTTATCCAATGAAAGTCATATTCATATCCTTATGGTCGCAGTGGTACCAGTAAGGATTGTATCGAATCTGATGTTCCAAAAATGCTCAATGATGATGATTATATGATGGGTCTCACAACCATGTCCTAGGAATTGCATCTAGCATATGATTGCATTTTCACTCTAGACTTGCATTGTGGCAGCATTTTGATGTTCACGTCATTGTATTCTCCTAGATTGGTATATTGGGGAGTTCTTCTCAACGTCCTAGCTTCATCACAACTGCACAAGTGTTCAATCCTTGCTCTTGATTCTTCACATGTTCTCTTGGTTAGCATATGTCACACATCTGTACACCCTGCATGAGATGTTAGTACCATATATATTACATTTGTATTATCATTTACATATTTCCATTTCATAGGTGAATTTACATAAATCATCTACATACATACAACTTTGCATCTACATCAATATGTGCATCACATACATGTGCATTTCATACATTTACATATATTCAAAACATGTTCATCCATTTGCATACATTCTAACTCATCTAAACATCTAAGCATATAGGAAACATCTCATAAATAATCAAATGTGACACATGTGATGATACCAAAAGATGAGCTCATATATATATATATATATATATCAAATGTGTTGATACAATACAAAATGGTGCTACTTGAGCACAGTCTATCTCAAAAATGGTGGTACAATACACGGATGCCAACGCATTGGATACATCCTATGATCTCATCTATCAGTATATTAAATCTAGCTCTAGCCTTCTCCCTTGTCACCTGGAGGAGGTGGAGGTGGAGGCATATCTGGTGGAGGTGGTTCCTGTGCACCCTCTGATCCTCTCGCATATGAAGAAAATATTGACACATGTAGCACCTCATTAGGTACTACTCCTGCATAAGCTGCGTAATAATAGGCCACTCGGGCCGCCTACTGTCCTCCCTCCACCTGGAGCTGCTCCAACATCATCTACAACTTCCCTCAGAGTTCCTGAACCTCTCAATCTCTATCTAATAGCCACGCATCTTGCACAACCTATACCTGCAAGTGTGTAACCTGCCTTGTAAGCTATGGTACTCTCTCTCTCGATCTCCGTAGGGCCTCCTGCACCGGTGATGGGGCATCCCCATGTACTGCACCCTGTAATAGCTCCCATGCTGGCTGGTCTTACTGCATCAAGTCTTCCTGTGGTACCTCCTACTACCTTGCCTACTCTTGTACATCCTTGAGCTATGCAGTCTTCCTCCTCTTGCTCTACCTCCCACTGCTACTCACCTCAGGATCGATCTGCATCTATCATACATGTATGTCCACCTATACAGTGTGAGGCCATGGCACCTACTGTGGTGGTGGCCGTGGTACCTACTATGGTGGTGGCACTGGTGCCTACTATTGTGGCACTTTTAGGTGCACTACCTATGCTGGTACTGCCATACTCACAAAATCCTCCCTAAACTTTGGAGTCATCCTGCCATCCGCAATAGTGCTCAAGTAATCCCATCAAGTCCGCACTAGGGCTCATACTTCTATCATGCATCGACCAATATCCAACTTGGTTGACCATCCCTTCCTAAGCTCATCATGAAAATGAGCATAGGAACAATACTCCTTTGAGATCTCCTATGCCAGGCCAAACTGTCACCAGACACGTGTCAGAGGAAATCACTCAATAATTGATATCACCCAGCTGATGAGTGGCTGTGACATGAGCATGTACCCTAGCTTATCGCTGGCATCATCCCAATCCTCTGTCAATCTCCATGGTCACCATGTCACTATAACCAGATCATCGATTTGCGCTCACCACTGCTCTATCTTACCCAACACAAGTTGGGTAATAAAACCTCTGTACCTGTATATGTAGGGCTCCAGTGGCTCCCTCAGATCCTTGCATATGGGTCGGGTAACTGGCAGGTGCTCCCATGCCCACACCTGTAATACAAAGACCCCTACCACTATGCTCTTCACCTCTCTATAGGAAATCTCATGCATCTCATGGTACATATGGGCCAACATACACTGACCCCACCCATATCTGATCGGCTCCTCTAGCATCCTCTACAACATCCAACCCCAACCACACTCAAAACCATGCTGCCTGCGATCTGACATTAGCTAGTAGCCAAGGAATGCTGCCAATACCATGGCCAATCGGTCCTCAGGACCATACTCTCTGATCATCTCCTCCCATGGGATGGCTCTCCCCATGACTATCTCATCCTACAGGATCTCTCACAATGCTAGTGTCCTTGGTCGAGGCTATACCTCATACTCTATTTGGGGTGCATGGAAAGTTATCCTGAGAATCCCATAGATGTCCTCTAGCATCACTATCATCTTGCCCTGAGGAAGGTGAAAGGTGTTTGTTTCTAAATGGAAATGCTCTACTAATGCTCCCAGTAACCCATGATTAACCTGAATGTCGGGTATCTCATAGAGATGTGATAAGCCTAAACTATCAATGTGTGCAATCTTGGTGTCATCCAGTTGCTAGATCAGCCCACTAATAGTGGGATGATGTGACCTAGAAGGCTATATCTGGGAACTCAACCTATAAAACATGCAAACAACAACGCACAATCAGTAATCGACTCATTATTCAAGATAATCAATGCATAACTAAGCAATAAATCATTATAGACATCCTACGCTAAGGCTAATGTTGACACAATTTATCTTGGATGCAATACAAAATTGTTTTATTCTCAAACTATTAAATTTTTTCCATGCAAAGAAGAAGATTCTCGTGCGAAGAAGTTTTATGTGCCGCGTGACATTTCATTCTCATGCGAAGTTTCATGCATATTCACGTGAGAAACCCACCTGTCGAAGGGTTCCCCATGCGAGACATGGGTACCCTCCCGTGCGAGGATACCCACCAGCCAATGTGAGACTCTGCCTTTTAGCAGTTTCTCACGTGAGGCTTCATCACGAGCCACACGAGGAAACTAGTTCCTCGTGCGAGAACCCACAGAACACTGTTTCAAAATGTGCAAAACCAATGAAAACTTGAGTGAAAGCAATAAAATTTGAAATGTCAGAAAGGTTAATCGATCACTTACTGGGGGTCCGTAGGCTACTAGCCAATTATGATGCCTAGATCACTCAAAACGATGAGTGCTCACGGGGACCACCATTTTCACTCAGAACTCAATTCTCAAAAGTCAATAGAGGCAAATAATTTGAAAATGACATTTTGGACTCATATATAGGTTTTGACCTAATTTTCAAAAGTGCTCCGATTTGTGTGAAAATTTCCCCACTAGCTAATTTGACCACTCTGAATCCATTTTCATGATTAAAATCAAAATCTGACACTCCTATATAGTTCAAAATTGCATTTTAAATTTTTTTGGGACCAACGCGATTGGATGCTTGTGCAGTCAACTTTCTGACGTTGCTTTCTTGTTAGACACATATCTAATCAACATTTCCTCAAATCTTTGAATTTTTCATCAAAAAGTCAACTCTAGTCAACCCTAGTCAAACTTGGTGAACTGGACCTCGACATCTCTCAAAATTGATTCTGAATCTTCTAGTTTCTTCCATAATTTGTTCTGAGTTCTTGTTGATCTCTGATTTAACATCTATCTACAATTTCTTGCTCTCAATCATCATTACGACATGTCATCTTTCTATTTCACTCTCGAGGGGGTAGGATGATTACATCATTGAATCCATTCTAATCAATCTGATCTAAATTTAAAAGCCCTCATTGCTAGAGGCATCTCATCACTTGGGGCATGTTCAGTTTTTCATACCTCACAGTCAAAACTAGATACTCCACAATCAATAGGGGCAATTTTGTTCCTTACATCTCATCATCTATTAGGTATCTGAGCAATCTAACTTAGATCCCTGAGGATCAAGCTTAATTCTGGATATGATTCTCAAAATCTTAATCTATTAAGTATTTGAGCAATCTAACTCAGATTATTGAGGATCAAGCTTCATTCTGGAGATGATTCTCAAAATCTCATCTATTGGAAATTGGGACAATCTAACCCTAACTCCTAAAAATCAAGCTTTGTTTTGGAGATGATTTTGAAACTTGATCTAACCAGTGTCTGGGCAATTTAACCTATATATTGGGGGACTAAGCTTCATTCAGGAGATAGTCCTAAACATCTCTATTGACCATCTTTTTAGACAGGTATTGGGGCAATCTAACCCCAACTCCTGAAGGTTGAGCCTCATTCTGGAGATAGTCTTGTGAAAGATATCAATCTAACTAGTGTTTGGGCAATCTAACCTAGATATTGGGGGAATAAGCTTCATTCTGGAGATAGTCCTAAAAATCTCTATTGGCTATCTTTTTATGGACAGGTATCGGGGCAATCTAACCCTGACTCCTGAAGGTTGAGCCTTATTCTGGGGACAGTATTTTGAAAGATATCAATATATTAGGTATCAGGACATTCTAACCCAGATCCTTGAGGATCAAGCTTCATTCTGGAGATGATTCTTGAAATCTTAATCTATTAGGTATCGAGGCAATCTAACCTAGATCCCTGAGGACCAAGCTTCATTTTGGAGATGACCCTTGAAAACTCTATTTGACCGGCATCTTGGCAATCTAACCTAGACTTTGGAGAGTTAAGCTCTATCCTGGAGATGGCTTTGAAATCTTCATCAATCTATTCTTCTGTGCTTCAGGCATCAGACTATTCTTTGAATCAATGCACTGCTCACACATCAATTCAAAGAGGGGAAATATGTAACACCCCAAAATTGGCATCTTGCAACCCTAACCAATTTTGTTGCATTTTCCATTCTTCTAAATCATCAAAGTCATATTTTACTAGGAAATTCTAAGTTTTTACTGACTCTACTCGACCCGATTGTCAAATGCAAAAAATGCTAAATCTGCATTAATCATACATTATATTTAATTCCTAAATATCTATGGGCTAAACAAACCCTATGATTGAATTAATTTAATTATAAATTATTAGCACTTTAATTAAATTAAATTCACCCTGGTGTAGGAGCACCTACCCTAGACCCAACAAGCAATGACTCTAAGAGTCCTAAAACATATCTAGTTTAGTCTAGTTAGGCACCTAGACCAAGTTGTGAGGCCTAGTTCCAGGATTGGCACAATTATGAGCCCCTGGCTTACTATGGTAAAAAAATGGTCAATAGGCCTAAAATCATAGAATCTTAGTTTTTTTCATGTTTTTAGGGTCTTAGATCCATGTTGGATCACTAGCATAAGTTTGGACCAAGTTTGGTCATTAGTTTTGCAAATATTGCAAAATTACACAAAATGTTGTCAAAGTTGCTTAGCAACTTTGACAACTTTTGCCAACAAGTTGTAATTAACCCCCTCAATGGTTAGATTGTTTGAAAATAAGTTGGAACCAATGGGGGAGGCCTTCAATAGCCCTTTCAGGTGGGTGGAAGGCAACAACATGTGGTTTTGGCATTTTCAATCAATAAAATAAACCATTTTTCTGTAGATTTGAAAGGAAAAAAAACTTGGAGGGACTAGTACAGTCATGGGGGAAAAAAAAAGTGATCACAAAAGTTTCATCTTTGAACCTTCTTCCATTTTCATTTTGTTTCATGTTCTAATCTGCTCTAGTTTGGAAGTTATCAATTTTTTAGTGTGACTGCCTAGTTTTGAGGCTAAAATTCAAGATTCATCTAGGGCTTGGGTGTTTGGATTGATTCCACCATGGGAAATTGATGCACCTTTGTGGAATTCATCCTTATTCAATTAATTTTCATATTATTTAGGTTAAAGCTGTGGAGATGCAAAGAAGTGGCTTTGCCACAAGACCCTAGGTGTACATCCCATGTGTGCACCAATCTGTGACTTAGGACAGTCACTATAAGTTTCGATTGGGGGTTCCTCAAGACCTAAAATCCTAGATTCTAAGTTTTTTCACATGCCCAAACATGTATCCATGCTTATATTATGTTTTGGCATAGTGGAAAGAGCACCTGTAATGTATTTGGAGTCTAATTAGGCCTCTTAGCCCGGTCTAAAAGTTAGGGCAGCAAAGCCTTATGTTTGTTTCCAATCCTTGGTGCTTGGGCATGTTTAGTAAGGCCATAAAGGGTACTATAATCCCTGATCAAATTAACACTTCCTTTGGTAAACATTTGACTTATGTCTGAATCTATCTTTGTAAAAGGCTACAACCCAAAGCCTAGTTTGTGAAGCACCTAAGTGTTGTGGGTTGCTTGTGAGTGAAAGAACCATTGGAACTTTAGAGTTAGGACCTGAATAGGCCATGATAGTGATTGTAGGCCACCCCTGGTCTTTGTATCCATTTTATGGGGTTTGAGTACTTATCTTCCTAAGGAGACCTCTTAGTGAATTCTTGTTTCTTGGTGCTTGGGACTTTGACAAGCCTAGTGATTAGTTTATATTGTCTTGTAGGGTTGAGATAAACTTCTCCAAGACCTTTTACCATACCTATGATAGGTATCTAGCACCTGCCCCCCTCACTTTGAGTGTTGAAGGCTTCCGCATTGCCACTGCTGCATCAAGTGGTATTAGAGCTATGTCTGCTCCTAAAGATGAAGAGATCCCTGCAAGGGTCAAAAATAGTGAGTTATCAAATATGGTGAGAGAGAAAAGGGCTGCAAGCATGACCTTGACCAAGAGGCTTCAAGAACTTGAGAATAAACTTGACAAGAGAAAAAGAGATGAGTCTGAGAATGAAGAGGAAAGTGAAGAAGAGGAGGATGACCCTATTCAACACATCCCTGCAGATCAAAGGCCTTTCATTGATGCTTTAAAGTCCATGGGAAGGAGAACCATGGAGGAAAAGATAGATTTTCCAGTCTTCAATGGCAAGATGAATGTAGATTTAGCCTTGGATTGGATAGAGGCTCTAGCAAGATTCTTTGAATGTGAAGACATCCCTGAAAAACAAAGGGTAAAGGTGGCAAGATCCAAGTTAAAGGGAGTAGCCCTAACTTGGTGGAACTTCATCCAAGTAGAGAGGTGAAGAATGGAAAGAACATGATCAATTCATGGAATAGAATAATAGAATTGATCAAAGAGACATATGTACCTGAGGACTACGGGGTGCAACTCCATAGGAGGAATCAAAGTCTGAAACAAAAGGACATGGATGTGGGCTCATACACCGAGGAGTTCTTGAAACTATGTATGAAGACCAATATGGCTGAAGATGAGGAAGAAAAGCTAGCAAGGTACATGAATGTCTTGAAAGTATCCATTCAAGAAGAGTTAAGTTTACACTGCCCTACCAAAGTCAATAGGTGCTATCAAATGGCACTTAAAGTAGAGGAAAAATGGAAGAGAAAATAAGAATTTGGCAAAGGAAAGAGTAATGATAATGGGAAGAAATTTAGAGGTAGAGGAAACTCTTGGAACAAGGGACAAAGTGGCAGCAGCAGCAACAAGACCCCTGACCAAGGAGACAAAGAAAATAGTGACTCCAATTCAAGAGGAAACTATAGAGGAAGGAGACCCTTCAATAGGGGATGGACAAATTCAGGAAGGGGTAATGGACCATTGAAGTGTTTTTATTGCAACCAATTGGGACGTCATGTAGGAAGGTGCCCTGAGAAGAGGAACAATAATAACCAAGGTGAGAGGAGAGCACAACTTGTCCAAGAAGATAAGAAAGAAGACAATGCTGATGCTAGAGACTTGGAACCTGAGGAAGGAGTATGCTTGATGATGAGGCAGGTCTTCCTTCAAGTGCCACAAACCCAAGAACCTCCACAAAGGATAAATCTCTTTTGAACAAAAATCAAATGTCATGGAAAGGTATGCAATCTACTTATAGATTTTGGTTCAACTGAAAATATTGTATCTTGTGAAATGGTTCAGAAATTAAAACTCTCTAAAATGCCACACCCTTACCCCTATCATGTTTCATGGTTAACAAGAGGCCAACAACATCTAGTAATAGAACAAGCATGGATAGAATTTTCAATTTTAGATTTTAAAGGCAAAGTCCTTTGTGATGTGGTTGAAATGGATGCCTCACACATCCTTCTAGACAGGCCTTGGAAATTTGATGTAGATGCAATACACCATTGTAGGAAGAACACCTACTCCATCAACAAAGATGGGAAGACCTTCACTATGAAGCCCCTGCCAGATAATAAATCTGAAAAATAACCAACTATGATCATTATGGGAGAAAAAGAGATGTTAAAAACCTTGAAAGAATCTGATATAGAGCCATTTGTCTTAATCTCAAAGCCCAAAGATAATATCAGGTCTAAAAAAAAGGAGCCCATACCAAATGAAGTCTTAAAACTACTGCAAAAGTATAAAAATGTCACTGTCAGTGACCTGCCCACTAGCCTCCCTCCCATTAGGGACATTAGTCACCAAATAGACCTCATACTAGGCTCATCCCTACCTAATAAGGAACCATATAAAATGACACCATTGCAGCATACAAAGATTGCAAAATAGGTCATTGAATTGTTGGAAAAAGGGCTCATTCAAAAGAGTCTCAGCCCATGTGCAGTACCATCAGTCTTAGCCCCTAAAAAGGATGGAAAATGGAGGTTATGCACTAATAGCAGGGCCCTAAAAAAAATCACAATAAGGTACATATTTCCCATGCCAAGGATTGAAGACCTTTTGGATCAACTTGGAGGTGCTTTCTACTTTACCAAGATAGACTTAAAGTCTAGATACCATCAAATTAGAATCAGACTAGGAGATGAATGGAAGAGAACATTTGAGACTACTGAAGGTTTTTTTGAATGGTTAGTAATGCCTTTTGGCTTGAGAAATGCCCCTAGAACTTTTATGAGGCTTATGAATGAGATATTCATTGATTTTATTGGAAAATTTGTTGTTACTTACCTTGATGACATACTAATACTCAGTCATAGCAAGGAAGACCATCTTGATCATGTGGAATAGGTACTAAGAAGACTCCATCAACACAAGTTGGTAATCAATTTGGATAAATGCATATTTATGAAGAAGGAACTAGTATTCCTAGGTTTTGTGATTTCACAAGGTACCCTCAAGATAGATCCTGAGAAGGTAGATGCAATCATTAATTGGCCTCCACCAAATAATCAAGGTGATGTAGGGAGATTTCATGGGCTTGCAACATTTTATAGGAAGTTCATCAAAAATTTTAGTCATGTTTGTGCACCAATGCTTGAAACAGTCAAAGGTGGAAATAAGACTAAGTTTGCATGGACAAATGAAGCCAATGATGCATTCCAATACTCGAAGAATAGATTTGCCCAATACCCTATCTTGGTCCTCCCTAATTTCAACAAGGTCTTCACTATGGAGACAGATGCAAGCAATTTGGCAATAGGGGTTGTCCTAAGCCAAGAAGGCAGGGCTATTGCTTTCTTCTCAGAGACATTGAATGAAGCCAAAAGAAAGTACTCCACTTATGATCTAGAGCTCTATGCCATGGTCCAAGCCCTCAAGAAATGGAGGCATTATTTGATCCCAAAAGAGTTTGTAGTCTACACTCTACACTGACAATCATGCATTAAGATTCCTCAATTCACAAGAAAAATTTTTAGTCAGGCATCTCAAGTGGGTAGAGCAATTGTAGGCCTATACCTTCAACATTAAGCATAAAACGGGTGTAGAAAACAAGATTTATGATGCACTTAGTAGGAGGATTGGTCTAGTTTAAGAAGTTCAATTACAAAGTGTGGGAATTGAGTCCCTTAAACACTTGTACTTGGATGACCCTGATTTTGCAGAAGTATATCCGATTTGCATAAAAATGAAGGGCACATATCACACTGATTTCTCTGAATATCTAATTCAGAATGGGCTTCTATTCAAGGGAGCACAACTATGCATACCAAAGTGATTAATGAGGACAAACATAGTGACATAAAAGCATTATGGTGGCCTAGGAGGTCACTTTGGCATTGATAAGACAACAAACATGGTGAAGAGGAGTTATTTTTGGCCTAAGTTGAACAATGATGTTAAGAAGTTTATAGAGACTTGCACAATCTGCCAACAAGCT